>CAKAOI010028698.1:0-21501 GCA_916701655.1 Sebastiscus albofasciatus
ATATTTAGACCCTTGACACAATTTTAAACGTAAACATTCTAAATGTGTCCCAGTTTATTTCCTGTTGCAGTGTATGTGAATGTCATCAGCTGACAGGACGTACACATGGACCCAAGCTGTTGCCTAGCAACGCAATTCTGTTGCAATTCCGTCAAAATGCGCTAAAACGGAGCGTTTCAGACAGAGGGTGAATACAGGTATATTCAGGCAGGCAGGATGAGGAAAATAAAGGATTTTTTTGAACATTACAGCATGTAAACATGTTCTAGTAGAAACACAAAATACAAGTATGAACCTGAAAATGAGCATAATATGGGACCTTTAAGATAACCACTATGCAACGTTAAGTTTTATTCAAAATGCTTCAGTGAGAACAGTTGTTTTCAGAAGGTAGAAGACAGTGTTACTGAAATACACTTCAAATATAATTAGCTTCAATCCAAAAAAAAGTTATTTGTATTCGTGTGACAGACCAGTACACCACGAATTTAGCTCACTAGATTATAGCAGATCCACGGCACCCTCTAAGGCCTGAATATGTGAAACCAAATTAACCAAGTAACCAAAGTCACACAATAACACAAACAAACTTAACTAACTGATCGAGGCGGCGGTAAACCAGCAACTCCTGTGTTCTGCGAGGTAAAATTACTGTTTCTTTCAATGGAGTCTGGTGGCTTTGGCAAGAGTATAGATAACGGCTTCAGTTCCCCGTCAGAAACATAGACTCAATAGCTGTCATGGTAAAAATATTCTTAATATAGCGTACACCTACTGTCTGTTTCCCGTAAACTGTGGGCGTGCCGACTGTCATCTACTGTAGGAAACACACTGACTCTGGATAAGTACCTCATGCAACCCCACTTCAAAACACCCAAACTATCCCTTTAAGAGCTTTTCCTCAGAAGTGGTTCCTTTTCTTCAGGATCAACTTTTCTATGTTTTAAACTGGACTTAAAAATTTAATTTTTACGTGCATTAATGATATTTTGGAGTGAAATTCAACCGCTAACTCACCTAAGCAGTATTAGAAAGGTGCTCCCTGTAAATGGGGTTTATGATGGGATGGATTCCTGTCGATAAAGGTCTGTTGAGTTGAGGTGAGCTGAAGTGAGAAGTGCTCCTATTTTTAAAAACCCAATCAGAAGCCGCTCACTGAGCTCAACCCAGTCAAGGAAATCAATTCCAGGCTGTATTGAAAAACGTCGCTGGTGGTCAAATTGAGAATAATGGATCGCTGATGATTTTCAGCCTCAGTAAGCTGGTTTTATTACAGCTGATAATAAGATATTGGAAATCAGACATCAGGGTCGTTCTGAGCTCTGGTTCCATTGACTCTCCTAACCGCAGAGACTTTATTCCCACGCATGAGTGATCGGACAAATGGATCCGTCCCGCGTTAAGCGACAGGGTTTTACTGACGCCCTCGGATTTTCTGGCCATCCTTTGTCACACAGATGTGTACGTATTTGTTTCGTACATGTGGCTGAGTGTGTTATCGTGTGCCTAAACCTCCAAGTGTCACGTGTCCTCATGTTGTAAAACAGCACTTTGTTTTCCACACATAACTCCAGTGGGATTAACTGAAACTGATTTCCAAGGAAATTCCCCAGACTTCATTCCCCCATTAAAGGAAAACTGATTTTACACATCAACATCAGTGTACTAGTCATGGTTTATACTACTCAGCTGTAAAAACAGTTGCCTGATGTCGTTGGTGGTTCTGGAGAAATATAAAAATAAAACCCTGTTGATGTCATCAGGGGTTATCTTGGGTTTGGAGACTATCAACGGAAATCCTGTTACAAACTGATGGCGTAGGGTTTGAAATATGTGGGAATTTACCAGGCTTTTAGTTTCTAATGAAAAGACACTCATGTTGTGTTATGGGGGTTATAAGTTTGACTAAGCGACAACCTCTGGTGCCGAGAAATGAAGCCGAGGTGGAAGTGGCAAATACTGCAGTTCCTCAAGTGGCCACTTGAGGCTCCAAAAGCGAGTCAACCCCCACAGATCCTCATGTTAAAATGTCCAACTTTACAGCAGAAATAAACATGTTTACAGCCTGCTACTGGTCTCTATAGCTAATATCTCTGTTCATGACAACTGCACAGGGGGTGAGTTTTTATATAACTCCCCTGTGTAATTATATTAAGGCTTAAAGTTCGGCATAATTGAGGGCGTGGCCGCTTTAAGTGACAGGTGGGTGTCGTATCAGGTCGCTAGATGCTAGCTGTCTGCTCTGCTGCGTCACCCCGGCCCGCCTCAGCTCCACAGACGATCCGCCTCTTTGGATTAGCCGGGAGTTAGGCTGTCGTCACTGCCAAGATGGCAACAACCGGAGCCACCCACTTTGAGCTTCACAACGGCTCTTCAGAAACCTCTGAGTGACGTCACAGAGACTACCTCCATATTTTATACAATCTATGAGTTTGACTCGATGTAGGGAGTAAAAGTTCTCCACCTCAGCCGCATCAACTTCAACCATTGTTTTTGTAATCTGGATAGTCCGATTTTGTTGTCTTTGGACAGCTGTTTCCAGTCGTTGTGCTAAGCTAAACTATTTAGCTGCTTGCTGTCACTTCATATTTACCGTACAAACATCAGAGTGGTGTCAATATTCTCATGTAACTCTCTGCATGAAAGCGAATACGTGCATTTCCCAAAATGTGGAACTAGTCCTTTGTGTTTACTGTTGATGACAATGGTGGGTCGGTCAAAAAACAGCTGACTTTTGCCAAGGAGACCGTTTTTTGTACCCAGTGTGAAACCAGAAGTCAACGTTGATGTACTTGTCACGTGACGTCCGTACTAAGTTACTTCCGGAGTTGTTTTAACCCAAACCCTTTTCCTAAAGCTAACTAAGTAGTTTTGTCGCCTAAACCTAAACAAGTTGTTTCCTGTGAAGGAAGTTTATTTTGAAAAGACTGTACGCATGTAGCGAGTGGACATTGTGACACGAGCATCACTTCACACATCACATTTGTAGGAAAACACACAAAAAATGAGGAATACCTTTGTTAAGATCTCATCATGAACCGTTGTATGAGGATGTGTTGCAACAGAAAACAGAGTCGACCCCAATGCTGTGAAATAATTCATTGCCTAGTAAAAGTAGTGAGTTTAAACTTTTACAAGAGAAAACCACAAATGTAAACTGGAAACACCCAGCTCATTAGCTGCTTGTTTTCATATGTAATGTCTCCATCGGCATTAATGTCCCACTGCCAAAACCACTGAAACACACGCTCTCTCTCACACACAACGCTTGGGGCCGACTGGGGAAAAGTAAAGCCAGTCTAAGACGAGAGCAAGATGAAGCTTTAGTAGTGGATGAAGGTAGGTAGCTAGATGGAGAGGGATAAAGGGAGGGTAGCTGGGATGATATGGGTGAAAGCTCTGTGCAAAATACAGTATGTGCATGATAAAAGCAACATGGTGGTTGTACTATAAAGGTGAGGTGATGGGGGAGTTGGATCTTCATGCTGTGGTTGGAGATGTAGATAAATCCAGTGAGCTTTGTATCTCATATGTCTCTTTCTCTCCTCTCCTGCCATCCAGGTATCACCAGGAAGAATCCCCGAACACCTCTGTCAGATCTTCAAGGCACCAACGCCCTGAATGAGAAGGCCAGCTGGTGAGCACAACCCCAATACATATTTGTTTTTTAACTTAACCTTTATTTAACCAGGAGTCCTTGTTGAAATTAAGAATATCTTTTCCAAGGGCGACCTTGCCGAGACAGGCAGCAGCATAAAAACACATCATTACAGACAGAAAACACAAAGGGAGAAGACAAAATAGGAAACTAAAATTGAGTCAGTTTTGTAACCAGATAAATTTTAAAACATTGACATCTTAATTCTTTAATTTTGGGATTTAAAAGCATTCAACAAGACCACTGAGTTTCAGGTCCTTCTGCACCATATTTCGTGCCGAGGGTGCAGAATACACAAAAGCCCATTTTCCATACGGGCATTTGGTTCAGCCTCGAGGGGCTTTACAATCTGCACAGCGTACGACTCCCTCTATCCTTAGACCCTCTGCTCAGATAAGAAAAATCTTCCCCCCAGAAAATCCTTTAACAGGTAAAGAAATTGAGGAAACCTCAGTCTGAGTCAAAGACAGAGAGAGTTTGACTCCATTCAAAGTGACAAATCAAAATGTAAAACGGCAACAAGCAGCATTTCAGATATTAACGTTGTCTCAAATGACTCTTCACTCTCTCTCTTCCTCCCCCTTCTCTCCGTCTCTCTCCCTCCGTCCCCTCCCTCCTGTAGGGATGGCTATGGCGTTAGCTGCAACGGTCGCAGCTCCAGGTCTGGTCGTGTGTCCTCGACAGGAAGTCCCGCCCTTGAAGAAGACGGGATCTTCCTCAACTCGACCAGCAGTAAACTCCTGGAGAGAGCTCAGGGCATCCTACTGTGAGTCACACACACACAGAGAAACTCACACCAGCCTTTAGCTGCTAGTGATTTGTTTTTACATTTCTTCTACCTATCTGTCTACAAACTATTGGCTCCAATCTGTTGGTCTCAGCTGATGAATTTAAAATCATAATGCATCACTCAACTGTAGGCTCTAGTATTCATACTAATATAGTTATAATGTGCCAGAAATGTGTTTTTTTCCTGTTATTAGGAGTTTCGCCCCGACATATACACCCTTTTATACCCTTTCAGCAAGATTTAGCCACCTCTGTTAGCTAGTACAAGTGGACATGAGCAAGAGCAACAGTGTTCTGATCCAATCCAGGAGGACCTAGGGAAACCCATTTGCATTATGGGTAGTGTAGTAGCCAGGGTATTCAGAGGAAGAAACATATATGCACTAAAAGGGAGGTTATCTCTGTTTCCACTGCATACATTTGCGTACGTACTCTTTTAAATGTCACTGAATTCTTATTTTAATATCTTTCAATAAAACCATATTTCTCACCTGTAGGAGAAACAAAAACATCAAAAGCAAGCCGAGCCTTCCCAAGGTAAGACACAAACATGACACAACACGACAGCATCTTCAGAATCAAAGATAGATTGGTAAACCAGGTATCAGCTCAGAGACACAGTTTCATATATCATCTGGTTTTGTGTACGCAGCACTTGTTGGACGTGAAGTCTCTGCGTTACCTGAGCAGCGTGACGCTCCACGACCGCATCACCAAGTCTCTGCTCCACCTGCACAAGAAGAAGAAACCGCCCAGCATCAGTGCTCAGTTCCAGGTCAGTGCTGCCGTCGCTCCCTGCTGGAGGATCGGTGAATTACAACAACATTAGTGACTCAGCAGCAGCAGCCTACTGTATAATGATCAGAAGTGTACAAGAATATCCTGTTAAATTAGAACATTTCAAAGTTAAATATCTGGATAACACTACACTACTTCTACATATAATACATACTGTGGCCCGTATCAAGACATACATCAGACTATGAGATGTTAACACATTACTTTATACAAATTCTTATCACCTATAATGAAATGGCAATAAAACATGAAATCTTGAATCATAAGTGCAGTCAAAATTTTTACAAGTGGCCTTTTTCCAGTGATGGAAGAAGCACTGAGATGTTTTACTTAAGTTAAAGTGGCAATACCACAGTGTAAAAATACTCTGTTACAAGTAAAAGTCCTGCATTCATGTGTGTAAGCATCACTTTAATGTTGCAGCTTGTAAAGGTGGAGCTAATTTAACTACTTTATATACTGCTTAGTAGTTTAATCTATAATAAGAAATCATATTTTATGTCTTGACAATATTTTGTGTTAATAATATGAATCTGTAATGTAACTAGTAACTAAATCTATCAAATAAATGTAGTTGAGTAGAAGCATAAGGTAGCACAAAATGGAAATACTCAAGTAAACCACCTCAAAATTGCAATATCTGAGTAAATGTATTCAGTTGCTTTCCCCCTCTACATTTGTCTCTACGTATAATGAGGATGTGATGTCACTGGTTTGTGTTTGTGTGTGCAGGCGTCCCTCAATAAGCTGATGGAGACTCTCGATCAGTCAGAGCCGTACTTCGTCAAATGTATTCGCTCCAACGCTGAGAAGGTAATTTCTGCTGCAGAAGAGTCGTCGCTTAAATATACAGCTTCTAAAATATACAGTAGCTTCTCTTAATGACAGACTGCTGACTTCATTTCATTAACCCTTTCTCTCCGTGTGTCTCCGTCAGCTGCCGCTGCGTTTCAATGACAGCCTGGTGCTCAGACAGCTCAGATACACCGGCATGCTGGAAACCGTCCGGATCCGACAATCAGGATACAGCATCAAGTACACCTTCCAGGTAATCCTCTCCTACAACCATCTAACAGCACATCTACTGATGCCATGTCACTGTTACATGATGTTTATTTGGAGCATTGGGCAGTTAGTTGGCATAGCATTTGTATTTTCATGTTTTAATGGTCATTATATTGTTGTGTTTTATGTATCTTTTTGTATCTCATGATTGCTTATCTTTGTTATCCTTCTTGTCGCTGCATGTTTAAATATAATCCTTCTCTACATTTGTTCTTGGCACTGTGTGTAAAAGTACAAAACACAGTCGCATTCTTAGCCAATAAAGCTGTATCTGATTCTAATCTTACTTTTTATTGATGCACAAATATGGCCAGATGTTGAGATTCACAGTTATTAGTCTAATAGGAATAAAGTCATTTTTTTATTTGAAATTGAAGAGCGAGCTTTCTGACTATAATGAGATGTTTATTAATATTCTGTTTCTCAGGAGGAAACTTAGATTTACCAGATAATTGCCAGCTACCATGAAGCCTCATTGTGTTTAAAACTGCTTTACTGACTGCACATACACCATGTTGCAGGACTTTGTGCGTCACTTTCACGTGCTGCTGCCTCGAGGCACGAGCCCGACCAAGTCAGGCATCAGGGAGTTCTTCAGACGGATCCACCTCCCACCTGCTGGCTATCAAGTGGGCAACACGATGGTACGGATCCTGGAAACCAGTTCATCTTTGGTGTACCATCTTATCTGTTGCTGTACACTGTTTATATAATTGTTCCTGTGTGATGTAGGTGTTCCTGCGGGAGGCAGAGCGCCAGCGTCTTCAGACCCTCCTCCACCAGGAAGTCCTGCGGCGAATCGTCACGCTGCAGCGCCGCTTCAGGGCCGTCCTGGAGAGGAAGCACTTTGTTGACATGAGGACAGCCGCCTTTGTCATCCAGGTGAGATGTTGTGATGAAAAGAAGAGGTTCAGCAGTTCTACATTCATTACATTCACTACGTTCATTAAGTTAAAAACAATATTTGAAATTCTGATTAGCTTTGAAATGATTGCTGTAAGTGCATCATGAATCCATTTAACAATCCTGCACAGCCAAGTGTCTTCTCCCAACAATTTCAGGAGGAGTTTCCGTAGTCCATTAAGGCTACTTACCCTCAGACTGTTTTGGCATTAAGTGATTAATAGTGCTGTATTTACTCCAGATATACAAGGAGCAGGGTTCTCTAAATATAGTCTCTTGATTAGAGATGATGCACATGAACAGTTTCTGCTTATTACTCTTTATTAGCTATTGTTGCTCTCACTCTGTAATATTAAGTATGTTTGTCTTCTTGAGGGGTTGGCTTTCATTTTAAAATGAGATTTCTACTATTTGAAACATGTCAAAACTAGGGCTGTCGACCGATTAAAATAGTTAATCGAAATTAATCACACATGTTTTTATCTGTTCACAATGAACCTTAAAGGGAGATTTGTCAAGTATTTAATACTCTTATCAACATGGGAGTGGGCAAATATGCTGCTTTATGCAAATATATGTATATATTTATTATTGTAAATCAATTAACAACACAAAACAATGACAAATATTGTCCAGAAACCCTCACAGGTACTGCATTTAGCATAAAAATATATGCTCAAATCATAACATGGCAAACTGCAGCCCAACAGGCAACAACAGCTGTCAGTGTGTCAGTGTGCTGCCTTGACTATGACTTGCCCCAAACTGCATGTGATTATCATAAATTAGGCATGTCTGTAAAGGGGAGACTCGTGGGTACCCATAGTACCCATTTACATTCACACATCTTGAGGTCAGAGGTCAAGGAACCCGTTTGAAAATGGCCATGACAGTTTTTTCCTCACCAAAATTCAGCTAAAGTTTGTTCAGTGATGCTGCAAGCGGTCAGAGGTGAAACAAGCTTGAAACATTCACACAAGAGAGGACAGCAAAAAGGGCAAAGGAATACTGAATGCGTTGGTTAATAATAATATCTTAAATAATTAGGTTTAAGAAATATTTTTTATTTTAGAGCAGAGCTATTTAATGCAAATTAAATCAAGTTTGTAAAGCTGAAAAAAATGTATGCACCCTTTTGAAAAAGATATGTCAATAGACTGCAGACTCATACTGTTATCTCTCTGAGGAGAGAAAGAACAAGAGACAGAAAGAGAGACAGAATGAAAGAAAGCAAACGGTGAAAGGGTTGACGGAGGAAGAAAACACTGCATTCAGGCTGACGTCAGCATGTTTTTCTGGAGGAGTCCTCCGAGGGGAGCTGTCCAAATCTTTGTCAGGCTGAAAGAAAACAAACCCAGTCTGTCCAGAGACAGTGAAACAGTGAAACAGGGAGCAGCAGCCAACGATGAGGAACAGATAACATTTAGTAAAACATAACTGCTGTTGGAGCTTCAATCTATTTGAGCTCTGATAATTATTTCAAGACTCTGAAATTTCACATACAGTGTGCTTTTAATTTGGAAAGTTAGTCAGAAATCAAGCCATTTTTTTCAGTAGCTTGCTGATAAATACAGGCAAGAATACAATCTGATATTAATACATTTCTGAATCAGAAGGAAATGAATTTATTCCAGAGTCTAATCAAAGTAATGAAAGGTGTTTTCAGTCTGTTTGAATTTGTCAAAAGTTCCAGCGATGTCCACCAGATCGGTCCGTCATAATGTTACACGTTGTCCTGACATACTGTAGCATGCCATGAATAACAAAAATATCAAGTTGCACAAACTCATTTGGGTCTTACCTGAAGTAGAAGCAGAAACAGCAGAAAGTGAAATGTTTTAGAGGGTCAGAAAGGAGGATTAAAACCTTTTCCTTGAAAAAATTATCAACATTTGCTGCCCAAAGTCTTCAAATACATCAAACCTAAAGAGGAAACAGGCATGTTTTAGGTCAAATCTTTCATTGAAGAAAAGCAAGAAACAAGATTTTATCTCCTAGCAGCCTGTGTTTCCACTTCCATTTAATTAAAAAATGTTCCCTCTCTGTCTTTCTGCAGCGATGGTGGCGAAGCTGCCTTCTCAAACAGTCCGCCATGGACGCCGGCGAGGAGGAAGAGGCGGCGGTGTGTCTGCAGGCGGCCTGGAGGAGCTACAGGGAGCGCAGGAGGTTCCTGCAGTGGCGAGACTCCGCCATCGTCCTGCAGAGGAGCTGGAGAACTTGCTGCCATCGCAGATCTCAGGCGGCTGTAACGGTTCAGACGACCTGGAGAGGATTCAGGGAGAGGAGCCGCTACTGTCGGACGTACAGGACTGTGACGCAGCTGCAGGCGATGGGCAGGGGAAACCTGGCTCGACTCAGGTGAATGAGAGCTATCAGTCAGTTATAACAGTTCTCCAATGCGCACCTGGTAGACAGGTTCATAGGACGAAGGAATCAGGTGAAAGAAAAGGTTGAATTCCTGCAGAGTTAATCAGAGACACAACATTTCAATCATGGAGCTTCAACTGAAACAAATTCAAAATTCAACAAAATTCAAAAACCTCTATTTTAACAATATTGAAGTGCAAACATTGTAGTTTAACTGTATAGGGTTTTAAAGCATTTTCTGAGCATTGCTTGTTGCAGGAGGACCTTGTTTTGTCTTATAAACTACTGTAATCAGCATCTTCTTGCAGCAATCACCTGACTCTACTGTTCATCTCAGTTCTATTGAGTGTTTTAGCATCTTTCAGCTCATTGTTTTGGTTTTCCTACCAACTTCACAGTTTTGGTTCACTCTCACCGCTCTCATAGCATCAATTTCAGCCTCAACATGCAGCTGTTGTCAGTGAAAAAGCTCTAAAACCAACTGTACACCTCCTGCTCAGCAGCAAACTGCAGTAAGAGACTAGCTGGTGAACATAGTGGAGCATTTAGCAGCTAAAGAGACATTTAGATATTTCCCTGAATACCTGAAAGAGAGTGAATATTGAACTTTCCTTGTCACTCCATATCCTGATGTGTAAATAAGCAACTGTTGCAAACAAGTTGGCAATATCAATTTAGAAAGTGCCCCGAAGTGGCCAAATACATCAGTTATTGCAGGTTTAAGTATAAATCTGTAGAAACCAAAAATGATGGGCATGTTTTCAGCAAAATGTTCGCAGCAAAATCATGGTTTGTGTGTGTATAATATTCTGTTCTCTGCCTGCTTTGTTCATTACATTATTCACTGACAATGTCTTCAGGTTCAGGGAAGTGAAGGAGCAGCATGAAAGACAAGCAGCAGAGATGGAAGCAGGAACCATGGAGGACCTCACCTCCTCGGGACAGGACGGTTACGTCCAGGATATCTCTGATGAACTGTCTGAGGACTCTAAACCTGCTCTGCTAGACGTGGGAGAGACAGAAAAAGAAGAGGACTCGGAGCGAAGTAGGAGCACAGATGAGACGAGCCACAAGAACCGGTCGAAACGAGAGAGCAGGCGGATGAGGGAGCTGGAGCAGGCTCAGTTCAGCTTAGAGCTCCTCAAGGTCCGAACCACCAGCGTGCAAGAAGACTCGGTCAGTACCTGCCAGCTGGAAGACCCTCACAGACTTTCACCCCGGGGATCTCCAGCTAGTCATGGCAGTTTTGAGCTGCTCAGTGTGGAAGACATGGAGACGGAAGGTTCCCAGTCGACTGCACCTCAAGAACTCCCCCAAGCACTGGATATCCAACAACACGAGGGGCTGAGAGATGCAAATTTTAATGAGAAGCCTGTAATGGAGCCGCCAATCAAGGCGGAGGGTCCGAGGGCAACGTTTTATATTGCTTCGGACCAAAGTCCAGTTCGTGAGCCAACTTTCGAAAGCCCCAGCAAATCTTCCAGAGAGAGACGGGAGTCCACGTCTCGGAGACCTGTAGTGGTGTTGATCAGTATGCAGAAGGAGAGCCCAGTGGAGGAGGGGGAGCTGCTGGCAGCCCAAACCCTAGAAGGAGCTTCTGAAGCAGGAGCAGCAGCATCCGGTGCAGGCTCGGAGGTGGTATCAGAGATGGAGCAGCCTCATGAGATTGCTACCCAGACCGAGAGGGATGTATTCACAGTAGACAAGTCTTCCGAGGCCCCGTCTTCAACCGAGAGTCCAGAATCAGGGATTTGCGCCTCAGAGGTGGACATCCAGATCGTTCTGGAGCCAAAGCCCAGCGTTCCCGCTGTCCTCCCCAGTCAGCCGGAGAGGAAGGCGATCCGGCCCGCGCAGGAGGCTCCCAGCCCGGTCCTGGACACCAAACCACCAAAGGCTCAGAAGAAGAGCTCAGCCCAGACTGTGATCGTGAACATGGTGGAGAAACCCCCCAACACGGTGTTCTCCCCGCCCAGACGCAAGCTGCCCTTCTCCAAGTAAGTGGACCCGTTATACTGAAGGATATACGACTGCAGGTCAGGGGTTGAAATTGAAAACATGTTCAGTCTATCTCCTCACTGAGACTGTGGATTTGGGCCTTTTGATAAACTTTGGTCTGGTTTTGTGTTGCAGGTCGGATAAGGATTTGGTGAACCAGGAAAGATCTCTGGCCATGTTCGACTCTAAATCTGCTGGATCCAGAAACAGAGAGGTAGGACACACACAGGTAGGACACACACACACACACACACACACACACGCACACACACACACGTGAACACCCACCTGCATACTGTTTGATTCTCATACAAAGGTCTGTTGATGTGTGCAAACTCATCTCTTTGCGATTAATCATGAGTGATTTTAAGTTGAGGGTGAAAAAAACTTTCTTTTTTTTAATTGTATTGTTTTACCAACTCAGATATATACAGTAAAAATATTAAAACCTCAGAATCAGATTTATTTTAATTGGCCACATATGCTCACACATACAAGGATTTTGACTGAACTGACTTTTGACTGTTTCTCAGTAGCTCTGTGTGCTTAAAAATATACAGAAAATACATGTACAGAAATCAAACCAGCACAGACATACAGCAGATTTACAGAGAATAAAGAGGCACATACTGCTATTATGTACAGCCGATAGATATGAACATGAACCTGGCGAAATATATAACTTGTCCTGTGCAGACCCTCAAACAGCTTTGTCTCCCAGGGCTAAAGATTCACTATTTTCTATAAGAAAATAAAGTAGAATGAAATGCGATAAGTAAGGGATAATGTACAGCAAGCCGTTCATTGTTGTGACATACACCACGACAGGGTGGCGTGGAGGGGTCTCTCATTGCCGTGAAGGGGTTTATTTCACACCGATGACCCGCTAGCTGTACATTATCCCGCTTATTACACGGCTACTTACTTTAGAAATCAATAATTTGACACAAAAACGGTCCTCCAGAGTCTGACATCAGAACTGTGTCCATAGCAACGGTCTGTTATACATAGCAACAGTCTGTTAAACATAGCAACGGTCTGTTATACATAGCAACAGTCTGTTATACATAGCAACGGTCTGTTATAAAGAAATAACAGACTGTAGAACGCCGTGATTGACCAATCAGAATCGAGTATTCAACAAAGCCGTGTAATAAACATAATTAATATGTATTCACATCTGTATACACGTTTATTTGCAAGTTTTTGATGAGTATCTGTAGCTACTTCTTAACAATTTTTTGCCTAATTTAAGAATAATAACCTTATGATATTGATATGATATTAGGGGTCAACAAAGGTTCAGTCTATTCCATCATCTCATGTATTACACACACACACACACACACACACATTAGCGGCTGACCTGATGTCCCTGTGGTTGCCTGGTAGCAGGTAGGCCGCCCCGGCCCCAAAAAGAAAGCGCGAATGTCCCGGACGCGCTCCGACTTCCTCACCCGCTGTAACTCCGAGGGGGCGACCCAGTCGGACGACGACGATGAATACTACATCCCCGCCCACTCCCACACGCTGCCCCCCTCCCTGTCTCCCCCGCAACCCCACCCCGAGGCCGACTGTCACAGTGACTCCGAGATGGTAAAGCACCGGATCTCCGGAGGTCCCTTGACCTCCCAGCGGTTTCCTGTCCACTCAGGCCCCCCTCCCTCCTCCACCACCTTCCTCTCAGGTGGAGCTGGCCGAGCGGCGGGGGAGGAGCCTTTTAACACCACTGCTAACCCCACTTCCGTCGTACTCTTCACTACTGTTGGACTGTTTGACCAAACAGGCTGATGTTTCTCCACCGTGGCCGGTCTGTCGTGGATGGCTTTGCACGTCACTCTGGTGGCTGAAAATCAGCCCAAACAGAGACATCTAAGCTGTCACCTCTCGGCTCCAATCTCCTTTTCATCTCACAAGAGTTCACCTCTTTATCAAGGGATACTTCAACATTTTAGAGTTTGATCTCATATTTTTCCTTCAGTACACAATACGCCATGTTCTAAGAAGGACTGGACCAACACCTACATAAAAATGAAGGCTGTCAATTGATTAAAATAGTTAATCGTGATTAATCGCACATTTTTTATCTGTTCAAAATGCACCTTAAAGGGAGATTTGTCAAGTATTTAATACTCTTATCAACATGGGAGTGGGTAAACATGCTTGCTTTATGCAAATGTATGTATATATGTATTATTGAAAATCAATTAACAACATAAAATAATGACGAATATTGTCCAGAAACCCTCACAGGTACTGCATTTAGCATAAAAAATATGCTCAAATCATAACATGGCAAACTGCAGCCCAACAGGCAACAACAGCTGTCAGTGTGTCCGTGTGCTGACTTGACTATGACTTGCCCCCAAACTGCATGTGATTATCATAAAGTGGGCATGTCTGTAAAGGGGAGACTCGTGGGTACCCAGAGAACCCATTTACATTCACATATCTGGAGGTCAGAGGTCAAGGGACCCCTTTGAAAATGACCATGACAGTTTTTCCTCGCCAAAGTTTAGCATAAGTTTGGAGCGTTATTTAGCCTCTTTCACAACAAGCTAGTATGAACATGGTTGGTACCAATGGATTCCTTAGGTTTTCTATTTTTCCAGTTACTTCTTCTAACATTAAAACTGAGCCTGTTACAACCTCCAAAAGATCGATTACGTTAATGGGTTAAAGAAATTAGTGCTGTTAAAATGAACTTCCGTTATCGCGTTAACTTTGACAGCCCTAATAAAAACGTCTTAGAATTGCTTGTCTTGTCCAACCAACAGCCCAAAACCCCTAAAGATTTAATTTAATATTATATACAATTTTTAAAAAAGCTGCTTTCCAGAAGCTGGACCAGAAAATATTTCACATTTTTGGTGGATAAACAACCTCAATGATTAATCGACTGTTTCTGATTCCTTCTGTTGATCAACTCATTGAATAATTGACTAATTGCTTCAGTACTAGTTGTAAAGGAAAGGTATTTGTTAGGTGGAGATTGACTGATTGAGACTGATTTCTTTCTTAGCATTGTTAGTAGTGTATAACGCATCATTGAAAGCACCGACTACAGCCTCAGATTATTAGTTTGCTGCTGTTGGCACACTGAAATGAAATTGGGAATCAGTCACTTAAAGAAAGCGTCTCACAGCGTGGCAGTTGTCTTGAAGGAAAAATAAAAGGTTAAAACTCAAAATGACATTGTGTATTAAAGTATCCCTGTATCTTCTTCTTCTTTAACAACAATAAACAGAGATTTTCACAGTGAGGACTGACTGAAGATCTTGTCGACTCCTGAAAACACGACATATTGCCTCGTGTTTCTGCACGCCATCTGCTGCTCCTGCATGCTGGAGTCGATAAAACCTCGAGCAGAGAGACTTCTCACTAACAACGTCGTTTTCTAACAGGATCTTACGAGCATGACCTCCGTTTCTCTCTCAACATCAGCGTTATTCTCTGTGACATTGCTGATTTCTGTAGATTTATTATATCAGTACATTCAGTAGCAGCAGTAGAACCAGAAGAGGTTATTTACCTCAATATGTAGTCCTTTTACATGGTTTACAAACATTTACTGCTGTGATGTGAAATTATGCATTATAGACTCAGTTGTTACTCCATATCAGATTGTTTCTGTCCATAAGTCACCGACATAGAGGAACCAATCTGTGTTCAACAGGAAACTAAATGCCAGTCGCACAAAACCACAGCATCCTGGACAAACCTAAACCCTAAAGTTGTTTTCCTGTCCTGCTCAGTCGATTGTTGTTTTTTTTTCTCACCCGGTTGTTGATCTCTGCTCTCCAGCCATCACACAAAGACCAGAAGAAGATCCATAAGACCATGTCGTCAGGAGACCTGGGCAAGGTGGAGGTCCTCAGGAAAACCTCCAGTCAGGATGGAAGGTGAGATCACCAGAGAGTCTCTGATTACATTTGAGTACTTTCAGGTTTATTTACAACTGCAATGTGACATTCTTTGGGCACCTAAATAACTGAGAGTATATGATACGCTTTAAGAGTTTAGAGTTTTATCACGGATGTATTATAAGAACTGGATACCGGACCCCAAGATGGCGCCTATTCATTCCAGTGAGAATTGCTCGCCTGGTGCATACACCAAAAAAAGTTTCCTAGCTTCTGGGTTTACTTCTGGGGTATGTGGCCCACTAGAAAATATATGAAGCAAGGCTGAGCGGCGCCGCCGTATTCAGGTCTTAATATACATCCATGAGTTTTACCCATGACTTCTTCTTTTTATTTTTTATTTTTTGTGGACATTTGTGTATTCTTAAATTAATTAATTTAAGTCAATGAATTGTGTTGTGTGATTTAGCAGGATGAGAGGAAGGATACGATTCTGGAGTAAGACGAAGCACGGCGAGAAAAAACTGTCGAGAGAGAAGCAGGCCAGCAGGAGCGAAGCTGGAGAGACGCATGGTAAGAACGAAATCCAATCTGCAGACTTATTTTAGATTTGGTTGCCCTCCTTCACAAGGAGGTCAGAGGTCATGATGAGTAGCACAGTACAGTGAACTATAGAATATTATCTTGATTAACACTTTTTAGTAATCCACCTTCTCTCCACCTCCTTCTCCATCTTTGTCTCCATCCTCCCAGAAGGCCCTCCTTCGTCTTCTCCTCCTCGCAGTCCAGATTTGGAGGCCGCTGCCTCTCGGGGGGTCAGGGACAGTAAGGAGAACAAGGAGCTGTCTCCTAAAATGAGGAGGCGTCGCAGCGTCAAGATCAGCAGCATCGCTCTGGAACCCGCCCAGTGGCAGAACGACGCACTGCACATCCTCAGCTCGGCCCACGACTACCGCAGCATGAACGACTTCCTCATGAAGAAGGTGAGAGGGCAAACCTGAACCTGTTCACACTTAACGCACACATACACATAGTGAATGAGTTTCATCTGACTCACTATCTTTGTGTGGTTCCACCAAAGGCTCTGTTGTCCCTATAATTATGTCAAGTATGTGTCTGACAGTCCTGTAAAAGTGTTGCGTCAAATTACCTGAAACTCAAGTTTCAAAATAGTCTTGAAAACAAAATTAGAAGGACCTAATTTTGACACTACTGATTTTGTTGGTGAGATCACAAACAGCAATAACTCTAAGAGACCCACTTAGACCCATTTTTGTCTTTTTTAGCGGGGTACAGGGGATCTTTGGTGGGCAATAGTAGGCCATCAATATATGTCACACAAAAAGTGGTGTACATCATCTGAAAGCTGGGAACCTGAAGATTAATTTGAGATGCAGCACTGTGTGTCAAGATGTTGTATTTGAATGTGTTATGTCAGATTCAAAATAGTACACCACCTTCATATTTTGTATACTTGTGTGCTAAAACTGCCTACGAAGATGCATCTACACCCTATTTTGAAGTGGAATGATCGTGATGCAGTATAGTGTCATGGCACAGCGTCCACTTTTTAAATACGACTTTCAAAAGTTCTCTTGGTAAACAGTTACTGAGCTGAGCTGCTAACTTGAAAATAATTTGTCCCTCCAGATCGCTGACCTGGAGTCTGAAGACGGTAAGAAGGACACCATGGTGGACGTCGTCTTCAAGAAAGCGCTGAGGGAGTTCAGGATCAACATCTTCAACTCCTACTCCACCGCCCTGGCGGTGAGTCCTCACTGCTCTTTCCTCTCGTTGTTTGAAGAACCATTTGCTTTGGCCTGTACTACAAATGAGGCACCGCACCCATCTTTAAGTGGACTAAAATGAACTGTAAAACCCAAATATTCTTAATTTGAATAGAAGAACACTGATTTGTAAATGTTTCCTGATGTTTTGGAGGATTCATTTTGTCATTTGAAAAACAACCCATCACTATTGATTCTGAATATTTCCATACCTCTGCCCCCGACCAACAGATGGATGATGGGAAGAGTATCCGTTACAAGGATCTCTACGCCCTGTTCGAGCACATCCTGGAGAAGACCATGCGTCTGGAGCAGAGGGACTGGTGCGAATCACCGGTGAAGGTTTGGGTCAACACCTTCAAGGTCTTCCTGGACGAGTTCATGACCGAGTACAAGCCCATGGAGGGAACTATCGGCAGGGTAAGAGAGTTAAAAACTGGATGGATGGATGAAAAAATGACTTACTGTAATTCTGTTAATTATTAAATACAATCTCACTGATAATTTTCCCAAGAGATTTAGGGTTCATTGTTTTGGAAAGGAAAATGCAGTTAAAGGGGATCTAAAGTTAAAATGTTAACCTTAATTGTTCAAAGAACAATGGCTTTACTCACTTATTGCACTTTGCAATACAAATAATCTCAATAATCAATTAATTACATGTGCAGCTCTCACAAGAGACACACAAAATGCACATGGTGACACCTTTGTCTCTTTCCAGGCTCCTAAACGTGAACGCAAGAAGTCGAGGAAGAAGGAAACTGACATTGTGAGTTGTAGATTTAATGGTGAACTGAAACAAAGTGTTAACAATAGAATAAAAGCAGTGATGAGCTGACTGGTGTCTGTGCTGCCCCCTGCAGGTGGAGGAGCACAACGGCCACATCTTCAAGTCCACACAGTACAGCATCCCCACCTACTGCGAGTACTGCTCCTCCCTCATCTGGATGATGGACCGAGCCTGCGTCTGCAAATGTGAGGATTAGACAAAAAAACACATTAAAATAGTTAGTTAGGTTGCTTTCACACATTGTTGCATTTCACTTCTGCTGTGTCTCATGTTTACACTGACTTAGGCCTGGTCCAAATGAACACAGGTATTTTTTAAATAAGGTTTTTCCTCTTCCGTTACTAAAAAGAAATCCTGTCCACAGAAGCACTGTTTAAAAAAATACTGCATCCAAATGAAAACGCAAAAACACAATTAAAGCGCTGTCAAGACTGTGGGCAGGATGAGCCACACGCACACCGGCGACGTTAGAAGCGGGCTCTGTGTCGTGTTGGATAATGTAGCAGTGAGTGATCTCTGAAGCACATTCTCACGCCTCTGTTCCTCAATATAGTGGAAGACTTATATGTATGTGTAAACATGTAAAAAGTCCTGTTAGCAATGTTAGAACCAGCACTGTTCTGGCCATATCTGCTATCTAGGGCTGTCCCGAATATCATTTTTTGAGCTTCGAAGGTTTGGTGAGGAATATTTGAAGGTATTCGAAGCTTCGAAGCTTGTACCAGTACAAGAGTCTAATAACCAGTGATTATGATTATTAATTGTCAAGCTAGACCTTATACTTCATGGACATTGGTAAAGAAGTAGAAACAGGACAAAAAAAGTGCAGTGCAGTACTTGTACATTAGTATGACGCGTGGGCAGTGACTGTGTGGTTGCTACGTTTCACACACTTTTTAATGAGGAGAGAGAAACTGCCAACATACACAGAGAGAAAGACACAAACACAAAATCACACATTATATCAGGATATTACTGACAGTGAAAGTCAAAGTTGACTCATTCTCCGGTGAAGTCATGAAATATCTGTTTCACTTTAGTGCATCACATTACAGGAGTTACACATTAGAAAAGCATTAGATGGGTGTGAAGTTTCAGCTGCACTGAAAGATAAATTGTACTGCAACGTTAACGAACCTGGAAAGACTAAATTAATGTTAAATAATGACCTTTATTTTTACATAACATTTATGTGTTTTGTGTTTTTCTATCCACATTATAAAAGCAGGCTGTAAATATCTGCAGGTCTGCCCAGTATCACACTCGCAGACAGATATACACACCAGCAGCAGTTCCTAATGTTCTCCTAACTCACTTACCCACAGGCGCTCACGCCCGTGTGTGTAGTTTTTATTTCCACCCACACAGCACATTACACCCCCGCCTACTCTTTTCACACACACACACAGTCACACACACTACACGTTCACACACTTGCCCTGCCTCCCTGAGTGTCAGAAAAATTGGATTAAACCACATAAATCCATCTTCTATCTAGTTACAAGCTCCATCTGCACTCTCAGTGAGCAGCAGACATCACATCCAAACTCTCTGACTGCCGCCTCGCCGTTTACCTTCTCAAGTCTTCGAGGTCGTGACTGACTGACTGACTGACTGACTGACTACAGCTGTTGTTACAGATGTGTGCGGAGGTTGTAGAAGTCTGATTGTGTTGATCTGTCGTCTGCAGTGTGTCGCTACGCCTGCCACAGGAAGTGCTGCTCCAAGATGACCACCAAGTGCAGTAAAAAGGTAGGAGGAGATGTATTTCATCTGAAGGTTTCTTGTTTCAATGTGCTGTAAGTGTTAAAATGCACAAAGATAACACCGGATACAGATATATAATCAAAACAACTATTCAATTTTAGCCGACTTGATTTACTTTGTGACTCTATGTCATCTAACTGTTTAAAATATTATAGTACGCCTGCCATGTTTTTGGGAACATTTGTTTTATTTTCAGGGTGCTTCTGTTGTGGGTATTCGTACGTAGATATTCTCTGTATGCTGAGCAAGAATCTTGGTGAAAAAGGACAATAATTGCTGCTTTTTTTAACAAAAGCTTTGTCAACTAATCAAACACTTTCTTCTTTTTCTTGGTTTGATATTCGGTCTTTTAGGTTAAAGCATTCATTTGTACCATTTCCTTTAATCGGCTGCAGATGCAAACTGGGCTGTGTCAACCTTTTTTACAAGCGAGACTGTACCGTTTTCTACCGGTGCTACTGATAACATTCAGCCACTAGATGTCTCCCTCCCCCGTTCCATTGCATTCACTTCACAACAAGTCGTTGCCAGACACCTACCGTCAATCTCAGAATTTATCTGCTTTTTCCACACTAACTGGTGACACAGAGATAACGTGATACCAACGTTGTTATACTGTAATATTGGCCCAAACAAAACATTCATTTTGGACCCACCCAAACTTTTAAAATGATTAATTCATAATCACAATTTTTTTCAGGAAAAGCCATATCTTCATTCAGCACCTTTTTAAAGGCTCTGTAGATGTATTTTTTTTTTTTTAAATATTCATATAAAATGTCAGTACGACAATGTTAATGTCAATCAATACGACCTTTTAAAAGAAAGTTGAATTCATAAGCAACAAAAATGCATCCTTCCTCCATACAATACACTCCGAGGTTTTGCTGCTACAGGCTGACTCAGTCTGGTGTGACCAGTCGCTTATGGTGGCTAATGTTAGAATAATATTAGCAAAGTGTAAGTAGTTACTGAGTGAGTTTACTTACTATATTATTCATCATCACGCTGTCATTTTTACCCACAGTAGTCTCACTCTAATGTGACGTGTGTCTGTGTTTGCGTCCACTAGTACGATCCGGAGCTGTCGTCGCGGCAGTATGGCGTGGAGTTGTCCCGTCTGACCAGCGAGGAGCGAGCGGTTCCCCAGCTGGTGGAGAAACTCATCAACTACATCGAGATGCACGGCCTCTACACGGAGGGCATCTACAGGAAGTCAGGCTCCACCAATAAGATCAAAGAGCTGCGCCAGGGCCTGGACACGGGTGAGACTGACAATAAAGTCTTTACTGTCATGTCTGAGTATTACCTGTGTTTTCACATCGTTCATGTTCGTTCTTCAGTCATTTTGTGCTTCTGTTGTGAAAACAATGTTAGCTAACATTATATTTCAAAGTTTAAAGTAAGAGCTGATTTTAAAATGAAATCATCACATACTGTAAATACTACTACTAGTAGTACTACTTCTTCTTCTTCTTCTTCTACTGATACTATGACTCTACTACTACTAATAACAATACTTCTTCTACTACTATGTCTCTACTACTTCTACTACTACTACTACTAATTGTAGAGTCATAGTAGTAGTAGCAGCAGTAGTAGTAGAGACATAGTAGAAGGAGAGTCTGATAGTAGTAAGATGAGTAATACTATTACTACAACTCTCCTACTACTGCTACTACTTCTTCTACTTCTACTTCTTCTACTACTACTACTATG
>CAKAOI010028701.1:0-40855 GCA_916701655.1 Sebastiscus albofasciatus
TGGTGACAAAAAAAAAAAAAAAAAAATCAAAAAATAAAACATTAATTTGGTAGCACTGATGCACAGGGTGCTTGACTTGATGTTCTCTAGGTTGTTTTTTTTTAAGTTTGTTTGGCTTTTTTTTTAAATAACGAGAAGCTCAACACCCCTGCTTCAGGTGCTTCACAAGGCAATCTGAGGTTCAAACCCATTTGGCCAAAGAGGCACTCTTTAATTTCAACATTAACTTGCCCTTTTCCATATAAATACATGACAAAGTGGACTATTAACTGCCTTTGGGACGTTTAGGAAAAAAGATTTCTTCTGCTGCTGCTCCGGGTCTGTGGTCTCCGGAGCACAACTTCAATTAATACATTTTCAGAGATACATCGTGAGGTACCAGGAACCAATTAATCGACTGAAGTTGATGTAAAAACTTATTACTACACCACAATGTACTCAAAAAAGCCGAGGGGCCACAATATCAGATGTGCAAATGAGAAATGCAAGGCTGGATTTAAAAATGAATCCAATGAACAGACATGACAAATAAAAAAAACAAAAAAACAAAAAGGGGGCCCAAGCAAAGACAAGCTCCAGCATAGTGCAGCAAAGATCACATTGACAGATCTGGTCTCTTCCTAATACCCTGGAAGAAATAATAAAATATGCATATAACTTATCAACTGACTACAAAGAAACAATAGTCAGGACAGCTGACGAAATTTTTCAAAAACCAAACTCTCTAAAACCTCCAACTTACAATACAACTGGTCACTCATAAGTTTTTAATGTCACACAAATGACTTTTCATTAATGACCCTAATAGAGGGCGCTGTATAATCCCATGTTAACACAGAAGATCTGAGTGTTCCAGTCTTAAATGATTACAGTACATAATGTGAACTAACAACTTGCCTTTATAACCTCTTGCACCTTTGTCCCCCCTCAAGTCCCAGCGGTGGGTTTATCCACCGCACCGTCTCTCTCCTGTCTGTTTACGGACGCGCGACGATTGGCGCCACATTTTTTTTTTTTCTCACTCTCAGTCCGGCGTCCCTGAGCCTTCCCCCCCAGCTGACAATGGCTGATCTGGTGAGAGGACCAGCTCCAATCTGAAAGGGAGAGGGCCCAAGAGGCAGGGAGGTCCCTGGCTTGTGCGGCACTCCGTTCCCTTTGCATTCATCAGAGTGCACACAAAGCAGCAACCTTGGAGGTCGTGACATGCTCTGCGACGGCACTCTCGCTTCCATTTTTTTTTTCTCCCCCTTTGGCACTCTGATCATGTCTTGTTGTGACGGTGTTGACCAGAAGAGGAGCGGGTGCTCGCGGCCGGCGACCGGGCCTGCACCGCAGCGAGTGCCGCGACGCTGCGCAGCACCCTGTCCGGCGTCCCCTCCGTTCCCGAACCGGCGGTCACCTCCTGCGAGAGTTTTTGAGACCTCCGGCTCTCCCGGTGCTGTGCCCGCTTGTCTCTTTTGTCTCTACTACCTTCCGAGCTGCGATCCCGCTCGCTGCCGGAGGAAGCGGCGCGGGACTCTCTGTGCTCGGTGTTTTGAGAGCTGATGCTGTGGGTGCGTTGGCTGCTGTTGCTGCTGCTGCTGCGGCTTCTGCTGCTGCGGCCGCGGCCGCGCCCGTCACCCTCGCCATCACTGCTCATGCTGCTGCAGGCGCTGTGACCCCGGGACAAAGACTGCGCCTCGGCCTCGCCTTCCTTTCCCCGTGACGACTTCCTGCTCCCCCTCTCCTTGTCCTCTGGTTTAGACCTCTTGTACTCCACCTCCACTTCCAGGGGTGGAACCAGAGGACCGGGGCACTGTCTGGTGGAGCGGGAAGCAGGGCGGCTGGTCTGATTGGGCATTGAGGGTTTGCTGCCGCTGCTTTTATTATTAGTAAGAGTTACAGAGTTACTCTGAAGGGAGGCAGGGACACTTTTGCTTTTAGACTTTTGGTTCTTGTCAGAAGAAGAAGCAGGGGAAGTCCCAGCAGCCTTCGCCCCAGAGTCTCTCCGGGTGGTGTGACCGGGAGTATCCACCCTGCCTTTCATTGCGAGGAGCTTGGCTGCCGCATTGAGTGCTGAGCACCTCTTCCCCAGAACCTCGGGCTCTGGAGGGAGCAAAAGGGGCGTGCTGTTTGTCTGAGCTTTACGCTCTTGTGACGGCTGAGATCCTGCAGACTTCCTGGTGATCCGAACAGAAGACGTATCACTGCCCGACTCTCCACCCGTGGATGCGTTGGCGTTGTTTGATGCGTTTCTGTCAGAGCTGCGCGTGGGTTTCTTTCCTTGCCGGGCGTTGCCCTTTTCCCTCTCCTCATCTTTTAGCCCATGCTTTGCTGAGCGAGTCAACCGGCGCTCCTTCCTGCTCTCACTGTTGTCCGAGTCCGAGGACGAAGAGGAAGACCTGGACCGCCTTTCCCGAGAGGTAGCGCCTTCTTCCTCTTCCTTCTCCCCGCCCTCTTCGTTCTTCTCCTCCTCCCCCGTTTCGTCGTCCATTCGCCTCTTCTTGGCAGGATGTCTGTTCTCGTAAGTCCTCTTGTGGTGAGCGTGGCGAGTGAGGGTTGATGTAGAGCACCCAGATGATGACGATGAGGAGCGAGCAGACTCCTGGCTGCTCTGGCGACTAAGAGGCCTTTTCTGGATTGGAGTTGGCTCCGCCGCCTCTTGCTTAGGTTCTTCTTTCTGAGGGGCAGGCTGTGCTTCTTCCCTTCCCGACTCTTTGGTCTCAGAGGAACTCTCCACCTTTCTCCTTTTAGGCTTACAGACGTCGTCCTCCTTCTTCTCATCCTCCTCCTTGCTAGTCCTTGCGTCAGCTTCCACGGCATCTACTTCCATTTCGGTCGCCCTGTCCGGGTCACTTTTAGGTGCAGACACTTTCTGCGTTGGCTCTAGAGATTGTTTCTCGGATGAAACACTAGAGGAAGCAGACGTGGGTACCCGGGGCGGGGCCTCTGTCTGGGCTGGTTTGGACACATCAGTGGACGCAGAGCTTTGTGTGGTGGACACAGGAGGAACTGCTCTGGTTGTGGCAGCTGTGGTAGCTGTTACTGTTGACACAGGGGTGGCTGTGGTAGTGGATACTTGGGTAGTTGTGACAACGTTTGTGGTCGCAACTGTAATGGACTTTTCTGGGGATGATGTAGTTGGTGATGGAGCTGGTGTAGCACCTGTGGAAGTTGTTACTGGGGTTGAGATCTTGACAGTCTTTTCTGCAGTTGTGGCCGGGGTAGTTGTGTGTTCTTTGGAAGGGGCGGCTGCTGCTGCTACTACAGGCGTCGCTACTTGGACTCCCTCTGTTGTAGTTACTGTAACTGTCTTTGCCTGGGCTGTGGTGGTCACACTGGCAGATGTTGTAGATGGAGAAGGAGTGCAGGTTGGGGTTGGTGCAGCTGGAGGTTTTGCTGAGGAGGTGCCAGCCACTGGAACAGCGGTTGCCTGTTTAGCCACTTGAACTGTTGTTGGTGGTGAAGTTGAGACTGGTTTGGTGGCGACTTTGGTAGTTGTCACGTTAGTCCTTGCTCGGGCCGGAGGAGATGTATTTGCAGCAGATGATGAGACCGTTGTTACGGACGGTGTTGCAGAAGCAGATGTGGTTGAACTTGCGGTGGGAACTGCGCTCGATGGACTAGCTTGGACTGTTTTTACTGTGGTTGTCACAGTTGTTGCTGTAGCGGGGGAAGATGTTGAGGTTGGTTTTGGTGAAGCTGTAGCTGAAACCTTTTGGGTGGCAGCTGGAGAAGAGGTTACAATAGCTGGAGTGGAGGTTACAGCAGCTGGGATGGATGTTACGGCAGCTGGGGTGGAGGTTACAGCAGCTGGGATGGATGTTACGGCAGCTGGGGTAGACGTAGATGACATAGCTGCTGTCGAGGTTACAGCAGCTGGGGTAGACGTAGATAACATAGCTGCTGTAGAGGTTACAGCAGCTGGGGTAGACGTAGATGACATAGCTGCTGTAGAGGTTACAGCAGCTGGGGTGGAGGTTACAGCAGCTGGGGTAGACGTAGATGACATAGCTGAGGTTATAATAGCTGCTGTAGAGGTTACAGCAGCTGGGGTAGATGTAGATGACAGAGCGGAGGTTATAATAGCTGTGGCGGAGGTTACAGCAGCTGCAGTAGATGTTGTAGATGACACAGCAGAGGTTACAATAGCTGCGGTGGAGGTTACAGCAGCTGGGGTAGATCTTACGGCAGCTGGGGTAGATGTTGTAGATGACACAGCAGAGGTTATAATAGCTGCGGTGGAGGTTACAGCAGCTGGGGTAGATGTTGTAGATGACACAGCAGAGGTTATAATAGCTGCGGTGGAGGTTACAGCAGCTGGGGTAGATGTTGTAGATGACACAGCAGAGGTTATAATAGCTGCGGTGGAGGTTACAGAAGCTGGGGTAGATGTTGTCGATGACACAGCAGAGGTTATAATAGCTGCGGTGGAGGTCACAGAAGCTGGGGTAGATGTTACAGAAGCTGGGGTAGACATCACAGCAGCTGGGGTAGACGTCACAGAAACTGGGGTAGACGTTACAGAAGCTGGGGTAGACGTTACAGAAGCTAGGGTAGACGTCACAGAAGCTGGGGTAGACGTCACAGCAGCTGGGGTAGACGTCACAGCTGCTGGGGTAGACGTCACAGCAGCTGGGGTAGACGTCACAGCAGCTGGGGTAGACGTCACAGCAGCTGGGCTAGACGTCACAGCAGCTGGGGTAGACGTCACAGCAGCTGGGGTAGACGTCACAGCAGCTGGGGTAGACGTCACAGCAGCTGGGGTAGATGTTGTCGATGACAGAGCAGAGATTATAATAGCTGGGGTGGAGGTCACAGCAGCTTGGGTAGATGTTGTCGATGAAGGAGCGGAGGCTTGCGGTAAGTCCTTTCCAGCAGTAGTTTTAGTTGTGACTGATTTCACTGTAGTGGTGACTGCTGGTGCAACGCTGACTGTTTTTGATATTACGTCAGTAGCTGTCGTGATCATCGTGGCAGGGACTGACGCTGGAATTGCTTTGACGGCCGCGGCAGAAGACGACACGGTCGAAGGAGTCCTAGCAGCTGGTGTGGCAACTGTGGTGGTTTTGGCAGGTCCTGTTGTTACTTTTACAGTTGTAGAAACGGAAGGTTTTGGCTCTACGGGAGCTTTAGAAGCAGTGGAAACCACAAGTTTTACACTTTTAAGAGTTGATGTGATGGTGCTGGCAGGTGGCGATGGAGTTGTGGTAGTGGGGGTAGCGGTGACGGGGATAATAGCAGGCGTAGAAAGTGTGACGGAGGATGCGGAGGACACCTGGGTAGATGCTGTGTTTGGGCTTGGAGCTGTAGCCGGAGCTGATCTAACAACTGAGGCGGATGTAGAGGCAACCACAGGAAGGGGTGCAGTGGGTGTTTGCATTGAAGCTGTGACTGGTGTGGAAGCTTTATCTGTTGTTGTTGGGGGTGGTTTTGTTGTTGTTGTTGGTGGTTTTGTTTTTGTTGGTGTTGGTGTTGGTGTTGGTGTTGTTTTAGGGGCTTGAGCTGGAATTGGAGCAGAGGCTGAAACCTCAGTCTTAGTGTCCTCAGCTTTGGTAGACTGGGAGGCCTGACTTGTAGTGACAGCAGCAGCTTTAGGGGGAGACGGGACTGTTGGCTTTATGCTAGCATCCGTTTTTGATACACCAGATACACCAGGAGCGGTGGTCTCCTTTTTAGAGTTCTGTCCTTCACTGACGGTCTCTGGCGTAGTTATGGGTTCTTTGCGAGGGCGACCCCTCTTGCGTTTTGGGGAGAGAGGGGGGTTCCCAGCCTCATTTGTTGAGGTGGGCTGTGGGGGATGGGCTCCTGTGTTGTCATGCTCAGGTAACCTCGGGGGAGTCTTAGGGGGCCGGCCCCTCTTTCTTTTCAAAGGTGTCACAAGAGAATTCACACCGGACTCTGTAGAGGTGGCGTCTTTGCCCGGTGGTGTGTCAGTCTTTCTGGACTGGTTCCCTCCTCTACCTCGACCCAGATGCTGCTCTCCCAGCTGAGCAGCCATGCGAGATTCAGTTTCCAACCTGCGCCGCACAGGAAGATTTCTCAGCACGGGCATGTCGGGAGAATGGTGGGGCGGGGAATATGGAGGATAACTTCTGACAGGCGGCGGGTTCACAGACGGACTAGGAGTAGAGTCTTGGTCCTGAGGAGATTTGGTAGCGGTCCCTTTAGTTTTGCTGTCAGCGCTCGGTGATGCGTTGTCTTTGTTTGGTTCCTCGGCAGTGTTCTCCTCCACGGTCGCCTCCTCCGAAGAAGCTCCGCCTCCAGTGCCGCTTCCTCGGCGCCTCCTCCTTCTCGGCTCCTTCTCCTCCACCACCGTGACCAGCCTCCCCGGAAGCTTCCGCAGGACTTTGGCTGACGGGGAGTCTTCAACCAGACCCCGCAGGACTTCACCGTCGGCTGACTGGCGCTTGCGAGGCGACCGGGAGCTGGTGGAGGGGGGAGACATGGCGCTGTGGTCGTCATCTTTTGCCTGATGGTCCACCGGGCAGCTGGACTCTAGCGATGACTCAGACATCCTCCTCTCGTTCTCCTCTTTGCAGGCTTTGGAGGTCTTGCCGTCAGTCTCCCCAACATGCTGCTGTTTCCCTCCAGGGGGAGAGGCTGTAGGAGGGGAAGGCACTGGACTGGAATGGGAGCGGTTTGGCAGAGTCCTGGTTTTGATGGTCTGGTGATCTCTGGCAGGAGAGGAGGCTTTTGAAGATTTGGAAGAATCTTGAAGCTTGGTTGATGAGGAAGTTTTGGGATGGTCTGTGCGGGACGGGGTGGTAGACACGGTGTCTTTGGCAGCTCCTCGTCCTCTCAGACCACAGCGGAGTCTTTCAGGCACTTCTCTTGTGGGCGTGGGGTCGGGCTCGGCTTCGGGCGAGGCCCCACGCAGACGACCACTGGTCCTCGTAGAGGTGACAATCTTGTCCTTGTCCTTGGGTTTACGGCCACGGCGGGCTGGCTGAGGAGGCTCCACAGAAGCTGGCGGCGACAAAAAGTCATCAGCGTCGTCATCGGAGGAAGCGTGGAGCTTTAGGCCCTCCTCCTTGGCCTGGTCCAGGCCCTTCCTGGCGGCCTCCACTTGCTCCTAAACACACACAGAACAGATGTTTAGAAGTTTGGTTTTACAAAACTGAGTCAAAGTTGAATTTATTAAATCAAACTTTTGGAAAGCTGAGCTGATGAGACAATTCAAACTAAGCAAAAGGTGAAGAAGATGTGGCGCGTTACCTCAGCCTGCTTCAGCTCCTCTTTGCACACGTCTTCTAATGAGGCTTCCAGGAAGTTCATGGCGTAGCGTTCAATGGGAGTGAGCTGGAGATAGGAAGATTATATGGTGAGTTAACGGAGCATAGAATAACTCTATAGATATGATGCAGAAATACCCCCATCTTCATGTATAGCAACTATGGATAGAAACTTTATTATATTTTATATCAAAGATGTGTAATCCAGCCATTCAAGAGCTCAAACCAATGTTCTACCTTTGATTTTTAAATAATAATTCAACAACAGAACAGCGTGATTACTCACTTGCTCCACCAGAGCAGCGATTTCCTGCTCGGCCTTTGAGAGCTCCTCCACCTCCTCTTGCTCGCCTCCGTCATCCAGCGGTATGTTCTCGTTGAACTCCGCCAGCTCGGCCACCTGCTCTGCTTTGGCCTGAGAGGCTGCTACTATGTCCTCCTCGTCCTCGGCACGACACAGGGCCTGTGAGAAGCGTTTCAAGATGATCACATCATGCTATGGCATCATCATCATATTGCCCAGATTGGACAGGTTATAAGGAACAGGGATATCGTTATTATGTTATGGCTGATCGGAGTATGTTGGTACATGTGATGCGTCTAACCTGCTCCAGGATGGTGGTACTCGTTTTGTTGCCAGCCTCCTCAGTCTCCTCGGCTTGGGGCACCGATAGCTCCACCGCCACCTCCCTCCGCTCCCCTTCATTCATATCAAACAGCTCTCGGATGGTTTGCTGAAGAACAAAAAGAAAACAAGACACATTCAGCTCAAGAAAAAATGGTTCTCTGTACTTGAGAACAACAATAATAAGGAGGCACTTGAACCGCTTAACGTCCTGATGTTAATATACTCAAAAAGGAGCAGTTATGCTAATGGTGTCATTTACTGAGTGCATTCATTATAAACGGCTGCAATGTCGGCACACTTCAAACAGCACAAGTGGCATTACTTAAAAAAGGTAGATCTGAAGACATTTAATGAAAGGAGAAGAGGACAAAGCCCCTAGCCTCCTCTAGTGTTTCAGCTATGAAAAACATCTCTTTATGTGCTCAGTCATCAAGCACACACTAGAGAGACTTTAACATACTTGGTTGAATTTTACTGCACTTTTATATGATGTGCAGCTGGTAGTAGAAACAGTGAGATGTGGTGTTATCCTGCGTCCCATCATATGAAATCATATCATTTAAAAAGGAATGTATTTTGCATTGTAAATTCCTACCTGTTTGAAGAAGGCCGTGGTAAAGTTTCCTCCTTCAATCGCCATATCTCCCAGCATCCTCTTCTGATTGGCTTTCTTTAAAATGTTCTCCTCCACCGTTCGCTCACTGATCAGCCTGAAGAGGAACAATTAAAAAAAATACATTGATATGTTGTTGAAATCACATTTGTTCTTTACGGGGAATCGTAGCAAATGCCAACAGAATATTCAGAGGTCAGATGAAAAATACAACGGCAACGCGACCAATCTTTCCACACACCTACTGAGACGCCATGCGCTTTGTTTTGGGAACAAAAGCAGCAGGTTAAACCACTGTTCATTTGAAAAGGGACTGTTTGTAACTTCTTACACGTATAAATCATTCCGGGTCGGTGTCCCATGCGCGCTTGCGTGTGGCTACGCTGTTCAGACTCAGACTCCAACACAAACTACACGGAAGCACCGAAACCTCTTGGTTGTATCTAGTGAAGCCCGTCTGTTAAACAGTGTTGGCCGCGGTCGGAGGACGCGGGGGAGACCGTAGCTTTGGTCTCCAGGACCGGAGTCTCTGCTGTACTCTGCTCCTCTGCCTGCCTTCACTCACACACCTCGCTCCTTCTCACTCTTTCGCTCCACTCTCACGTGCATCCACGCACACTCCACACTGCAGAAGACTTTGTAGCTCTGAGAATATCTAGTGAATGTACAGTGGACGTTTGTGCAGAAATAACTGCTGCAGCTCCTCCAGACCAACAGAGGTTTCCCGTGTCTTGGGAAATGACGGGGCTCCGCAGCGAGTATCGTTATCGTAACAAGCAATTCCTGATTCCTACAAACAGTCCCTTTAACTTGAATAGAAGTTCTTTATTTTATTTCTTGTTAAATATTGCACTGCCTTGGAACTTGAGAACTGAAGCAGCGGGTCCTGAAGTTGCACTTTTTTATTATTTTATAATAAAAGGTGTATGTATTTTCCATTAATCGTTGTATTTACTTGTTTATATCCATAATTAATTTACTCCGCCACAAATGTATCGCTCATGTAAAAGCACTTTTATGCCGTCACCTGTAGATGTGGACGTCTCTGGTCTGGCCGATTCGGTGGCAGCGGTCCTGCGCCTGAGCATCCATGGTGGGGTTCCAGTCGCTGTCGTAGAATACTACTGTGTCGGCCCCGGTCAGGTTCACCCCGACGCCTCCGCTGCGAGTTGACAAGATGAAGCAGAAAATACGCCGATCTGCGTTGAAGCGCTCCATGAGGGACTGAAGAAGAAGGAAGAAGATGCACAGAGAATAAGCGTTAGATACGGCAGACTGACTAGACACTAACTTGATTTTTTATTGAACATTTTCCTTTCTTTTCAGTGTTCAGTCTTAAATATTCTGCTGTAATTTAGGTGAGGCAGTAAAAATCTAATTCTATTTTCATACGCAGTCATTTGAAAACGCCATCAGCACTAACCTGTCTCTGCTCCACGCGGGTGCTGCCATCCAGACGGAGGTAGATGTGTCCGTGGTAGTTGAGGAACTGCTCCAGCACGTCTAACATACGTGTCATCTGAGTGAAGATCAACACTCTGTGGCCTCCCGTCTTCAGCTTTCGCAGCAACGTGTGGAGAGTCTGCAGCTTACCTGCACACAGTAAATATACAAACTATTCAGGAAAACAATCGGAGTCATCAATATTTAGGGCATGGATGAATACATGAATACTTTTAATCCGATTTAGAACATGGGATAGTGGTGCCCTCTTGTGGATGAAATTAATATTACAGTAACAAACACTTCACACACAAATGATCCTGACAAAAAAAAAAAAAAAATGAAAAAAAAAACTAATTAAGGAACTTAAAAACTTTTTTCAGCTGTTCTTAAGTCATAAACACAGCAGAGAAAACAACTTAAATCAGACTTAGGCACTGTTCAGACCTGGTATTAACATGCGTCCTGAGTGATCGGATCACAAGTGGTCACTGTGGAGACGCATTCTAAAGCCAGGTCTGAACAGACGTGATTAAAACTGTCCACTTGTGAGCCCGATCAATCAGGACGGATGTTAATGCCAGGTCTGAACAGGGCCTTAGAAAATGGATCACCAGAATTGTTTTTCCTCACTTGCCTCTCAGGGCTTCCTTAGTCGTCAGATTAAGTCTAAACAAACTCAAAGCAGCGAGCTTCGATACTCTGCATTTTGAGTTTTTCTGCTCTTGGTATCAAACATGCTGCAAAAAAAAAAGCATCTTACCACAATCATACTGTATGAGCCTCAGGTCCGGGAACTGGGTCCTCATGTAACACTGGATACGATGGAGGCTGCGAGTGAGCGGAGTGACTTGAGTCGACAGCAAGGAGGAGAAGACGGCCTGCTGGTGGCTCAGAGAGGGAGGAGGATGGCAGCAGTGCATGGAGATCGGAGGAGCCTCCACTGGAGGAATCGCAAATGTAAACCTGAAAAGGGGCACAATAAATAAACAGTTAAAATCACAAACATTCCCTCTTAAGTTAAAGCTCAGAAAAGTGTCGTGCAAGAAAACCAGCTGATCTACCGGTCTATGATTTCATTGAGCAGCTCCAGCCGGTCATCCATGCTGTGGATGGCCTTCCTCACAGCGCGACTCTGAAACCAGTAGTCGTACTTGTTTTGCCACTGAGCGAACAGAGCGCTGCTGTGGCCCGAGCGGCCCCACTCCCCCTCGGAGCTCAGGGCGGCCGGCGAGGGACGGGGACCAGGGAGAAAAGTCAAGAAGTCCAAAACCTCCCGGCCGTACATGGGCTTCGCTGCACAGCGGTTCTCGTTGACTCCTATGATGAAGTCCAGTCGGCTGTCACGCTGCTGTTTAAGGCTGTCTGCCAGCCATGACTGTTGAGTAGGAGGGTTTACGTTAGCGAGGTGAAGAGCTGGAACACAAGACGCTAAAACGGAATTATCATGTTTCCAATAGTTGTGTGTGCTGTTGTGATAAATCACCTTAAATATGGAAGAATGTAACTACACAACTTGCTTACCATGTGGAAAGGAGAGCGAGGAGGAGGCCGAGGAACTCTCCTGGGTGGAGGGAAGGCTTTTGTGCCCGTACTGGGTCTCGACTTCGTGGTAACTGGTGTTTGACTGCTGCTGCTGCTGTCACGTGGTGCTGCTGAAGACTTGGACGCAGAGGACGAGGACGTCACCGGAACCGGAGCTGAGGGGAGAACGGAGGAGAAAGCAGAGAGTTGTAAATAACCATGAATTTCATTACGGCTAATAAAGGGAAACAATTTCTCCCCAAAAAAAACAAAACTTTTGTCTGTCAGATCCGTTACTGATGAGCTCTGAAAAAGGACCGGAAAAGAGCCGTCATCTGTAGCTGCTGTAATCCTGTAAAAACGTCTACCAATCACTGCCTCGCGGTGCGCTTGGAAAGAACCAATCAGACGCCTGAACCAGGCACTAGCCTGAACTTAAAACGCGTCGCCGCCGCACGTTTCCTGGAGAATGGAGAGAAAACTCAGCCCTGCAGTAGCACTGAAAAGTGCTCAGTCGTGAAAAGCGACTTATTTAGACTTGTAGAGGCCACTTTGTGTTACTTTTAGCACGACTTTCGATGGGAGTTATTGTAAATTCAAGGATACATCGTTCCATATAATGACCTCTACTTACATTTCACCTCCCCTAGCAGTCTTTTGTGCTGCAGATGCATACTTGTAAAAAGCCGATTAAAAACCTGGTTACCTGTACGCATGGCAGTGGAATCACCATTCTCCAGGAGCAATCAGGTATCTCCAATACCAAACCCCCAAATTACAGAAAATAGGTTCCTTGTTTACACTTCACATTTCAGAAACTAGCTTACTGAAGATATAGATGTCACTTCCCTACTAAGTAATTTCACTCTTTTATGTAAAAACCATATCAAACAAATTACTATTCAAAGCAGAGTATTTCTATAAATCATGTCTGGATCTTTAAATATCCTAAACTGGCTTCGAGATTGAGAGAGAGACTTTCCTGTGACTGCCTAAACTTCCCTGTATGTTTCATCTTACATGACACGCTGCACACATCTGCTACTTTAAGCAGATTAAAATAAATTGGGAGTGGGATGATAGGATATACCACAGATTAGTTGCAGTAATGTTCTGACCCAGTTCTGCTTGTCATGCATGCACACAGCGTTGTGAATTATAGCTCGTTCTCTCACCTGGCTGCTCTGCGCTGGATGGAGGAGGCTGCACTACTTTGAGGACAGGGCGAGGGGGGTGGGGCTGGTTCGGGGTCGGGCTAGGGTTTCCGGGAGGAGCTATGGTGTAGTGGACAGTGGCAGGACCGGGGGTGCGCTGGACAATTTGCAGTGGAGCAGTGCTTCTGACAGGGGTGGTGTTGGCGTGGGGGTGCGGGGAGGGGGATGTCAGAGGAACAACACGAGGGGAAGGGGCCACTGCCAGGGTGGGCACGGGGCCGTCCTTGCCTGCTGTCTGACGCACGACGATCTTCACGACGCCGGGGCTGCTCACCAAGGCGGGGGCCACTGAGGAAACATGGAACATATCAGATGTGAGAAACAAGGCTTCTTAAAGGGTAAAAGACAGGATTTAAATGACCTTTTCTTCAACAGAAGAGCCAGTAGAGTGCTCCGGGGATGACGTATTTTTGTTTTCCTAATCATACTAAATATAGTGTTTGGGCATAAATGAATGAAAGTCATTAAGATAATAAAATAACATTGTTTGATAACTGTGTCTGTTAAGAGGCAGAATGTGAAAGACAGAGTAAGATAATTAAAAGGGTCAAAAACCTTGCGCTGAGGCGTTGTGAGGCAGCCGATTGGTAGGTGGAGCAGTAGAGGTGCTGCTCGTGACCGTCACCTGGGCCGGCGTGCTGATGAGGTGGTGCTGCACCCCGCTGGACACCAGGTGCATCACATTAGCTGCAGAGTGAGTCAGACAGGTTATAATCAGGAACGTTTTTCTCCACAGATTCTCCAGTAACCACATTATAACACATCATACCTAATGACTTAAATTATTCCTTCATTAAGGAACCAGGTTTAAATAAATAAAACTGGAGCTGCACAATTATTGCAAAATAAATCATCTGAATGAGTTTGCTTAATATTTCACTTTTAGATCTCACAATTATTTCATTGCTCTTGTTTTTTGTACATCCTGAAGAAGCAATAACAACAATGTTGTGTTTTCACTGTGAATATCACTGAGCATTTCTTTATGCTAAATGCGGTACCTGTGAGGGTTTCTGGACAATATCTGTCATTGTTTTGTGTTGTTAATTGATTTACAGTAATAAATATATACATACATTTGCATAAAACAAACATATTTGCCCACTCCCATGTTGATAAGAGTATTAAATACTTGACAAATCTCCCTTTAAGGTACATTTTGAACAGACAAAATTGTTGCAATTAATCGCGATTAACTATGGACAATCTAATCATGATTAAATATTTTAATTGATCGACAGCCCTAGTCAAAATATAAGACAGCGTTTCGTGGCTCATTTGAATTTCAGGGACTTTTGAAACACTAAGGGGCTACTTTCAAGGTATTCCCGTACTTTTTTCACCTCAAACAAAAAGAAACTCCCTTAGTCTATTTATTCACCCATAGAAAGTACGCAAAGCAGTGCAACACTAACCTTGAACTGGGCGTGGAGAAGCTGCTGGGACTTGGTGGATCTGGGCTCCAGACAGAGTCAGCTTATTGCCCTGAAGCTGGAAGGTGACGGGTTTACTGCCCTGACACGACGACACAGGTCGCCCTGCCAGAGAGGCGAGCTGGGCGATGCTCACTACCTCACCAGCTTAGGAAGCAAAACAGAGAGAAGACGTAGATTAGAACATTCACTTTACTACAAAAGTTATCGTTTGTTCATGAGTTGATGATAAGAGTCTTTACGACAGTGAAGCACAAAGTTGCAAACAAGGACCAGTGTGTGATGTTTGTGGTAAAAAAGGCGTTTGCTTCTCTAAAGTACTCCTAAAATATGAAATCTGACAGCTCTCATTCAGGGTGGAGTTTAAAGGAGATAATACGTCATCTCCAACAACTGAAGTGTACACTTACATGGCAGCCTAGCTTGCATATCTGGGCTGAGCAGGACCCTCTGGGGCAGGATGTTGCCGGGGTTTGGACTCGTATGAGCCGGGATGCTGGCTGTGCAGGAGGCAGTGGGAGGCCGTACGGTCAGCACTGGCTTCGGAGCGCTGGATCTCACTGCAGTTTGAGTGGTAGGATGCATGGCCGGGCGAGGAGCGGCTGTGGTCGCCACTGAACACACCACTAAAGGCAAAAGCAAAAAATAATAAAAAGATCTGTAATTACAAAATGCATTCTTATGTATTGCTGCTACATACAATGGTGTATTAGGGCCATTGTAGGTAAAAAAAAAAAAAAAAAATCTACGGAGCCAGGGGAGGTGGGATTTAATTAGAGAATAAATTTCCGGGATTAAATTTGGATATCCTCAGAGATTAAAGTCATAAGTTTATAAGAAAAAAAATAACTTTTCGAGAAAAAACTGAGATATTCTGGGAGATGAAAGTCACAAATTTACGAGATAAAAATCTGGAAAAAAGTGTTTTTTTAGGGCTGTCAAAGTTAACGCCAATAATTCCTTTAATGCAAGGTTGGTATCAATGGATTCTTTAGGTTTTCTAGTTTCATATGATACCAGTATCTTCACTCTAGCTTTAAAACTGAGCCTGCTACAAGCTAAAAATTGCAAGCTGCGTTAATGCGTTAAAGAAATTAGTGGCGTTAAAATGAATTTGCGTTAATACGTTATTGTCGTGTTAACTTTGACAGCATAAAACTTCAGTTTTTTCTCTTAATATTATCCTCCTTCCCCGGCTTCGTCATTTTTTTCTTTACCTACAATGGCCCTAATACGCCATTGAATTTAAGAAATCATGTTCAAGCTTAATTTTTCCCCTCTTCACTTGCCTTGATGGACTACAGGAGCAGGTACAGGGGTCGAGGTGATTTCAGTAACCGGAGGAGGTTTGGGGGTCTGTGCTGCAGGAGGTACTGAGCAGGTAGGTTTGTTCATCAGGAGAACCGATCGATTATCACTTTTAGGAGGCGGCTGGAACATCCTAAAACAGATGACAGACAGACCAACGTACAAAAGATCAGACATTGTATTCAGGGACAAAAGAACATAAATAATCCTGATAGACTTTTGTTGGCAGCCAAATGTTGGTCAGCTTTGAATTTTAATTTAATTGAGTTGTCTGTGAGGTGACCTTTAGCAAAGCACTTAACACAAGTTGCTCCCACAGTTACAGATGAGAGGATGCACAACTGGCATACCAGTGCAGGCAAAGCTGTATTCTTCTCGGGGAGCAATTTGTCTGCATAACTTGTGGTTTTAAACGTCACTGAAGCTGTGTACCTGTTGACCTTCATGCGGACTGGTTTTGGTCTCGGAGGGGGTTCAGGGGACTCCACGATCTCCTGGATTAGTTGTCGGCTGACTTTGTGACGCGGCAGGAAGACATCTGCCTGGTACCGGGACACACGACTCTCCAAACCAACAAGGTCGAACATAGAAAGGTCGCAGCGCTGAGGACGTAAAAACATGATATTATAATATCAAGTCTGCTTGATTTTCTGACCAAATTAAAGCTTTTTTTGTTTTCCTTTCATGCCAACCTTCATAGGAGAGACCTCCAGGGCGTCCTGCACCAGGGAGGCCGTATGGAAAACAATGGGCTTCGTGATGAAGGGAGACTGGATGGGTCGAGGGTCGAACAGGTTGGGGTGGTTGCACACTTTACGGAGCTGCATTAGGATGTTAATCACAGACATGAAGTGACCGCTGGCCAGCGTCTCCCGGGTCCTGTGAATCAGAAACAAAAAAGGTGATGAATGGAGAGAAAAAACTGGTAATGTGATCAACAATCTCAAGGAATAATTAAGATAAGGGTAGTGGTAACTCACGTGGCCTGTGCCATGAAGTCGTCGTAGAGGAACCGCTGCCTCTTGGAGAGGCGACAGCGCACCACGTGTTCGTATTTTTTGGGCATCTGCTTCTCCACGTCGATCTTGATCCTCCTGAGCAGGAACGGCCTCAGCACCTTGTGGAGCCTCTTGACCAGGCCCTCGTTGTACTCCTGACTGCCCTCGATCATCCCCGTCAGCGGGTTGGAGAACCATTCCTTGAACTCGCGGTGGGACTGGAAGACGTGGGGCATGAGGAAGTGCATCAGAGACCACAGCTCCATCAGGCTGTTCTGGAGGGGGGTTCCTGTCAGCAGCAGTCGCCGGTGGCTGTAACGGGGAGAGGATGTAGATATTTAATATAGGTGGCAAGATTTACAGAATTAGGATTATAGATGACAAAGGAGGAGAAATGGAGTTGGAATGGGTTTCAAAGCTGCTGCTTGAGACTCATTAAACCTGCACTGATTGATGTTTTAGGCCACTTGAGTGCAACAAGCTGTTAACACAACACTGACATAGTCACCTTATCAAGTTATATGGCAAACAGCTGCGTATCTACACATCCAGCAGATCCAGAGAACCATAAACATTCATTTTGAGTCGTGTTTGTCCAGTCCAGTATTCACTCTCCTTCTAATTTTGGTCTCTACCAACTCCTGAGGGAAATATCTGTCTCTTAAGCTGCTAAATGCTCTACTTTAGCTCCATTTCGACCGCAGGAAATTTCCCCCGGAACCAGGCACCTTTTGAGGAAAGCATTACTTTTCAACCGCAGGGACCAGGGTCTAAATTAAGTTCCGGGGATATTTTCCCGAGCCTTTCTACCCAACAAAAAAGACCCTGGTTGGGGGTAGTACTGTCTGAAAAGTACAGGAGCTGTCGCTGATTGGTGAAACACACACACACACACACACAGCGTCGCTGCTTCAACTCGTGTACCGCTTCGTTCATAAAACAAGGAAGTACTCTAATATCGATATAGGACCATTTTAGGACGAGGGGAGAACATTTCTCTTTGTTTGATGACATTAAAATTAAAGTTAGGCTCTGCTGTCAGCATCCCAGCTCATTTTAAAAACAACAGGGAGCAGAAAGAGGTCGCGCAAGTGGTAGAGCAGATCAACAGCATGGCGGTGCTGTGAATGAGAGAAAAAAAAAATCTAAAGTTCTAAAGCATAACTAAATGACCATCAAACATTCAACACATGATTTACTGTGGAGACAGACGCTCTTAAGTTTCATTTTACTCCTCTGCATTTCATTCATTACATCCAACGTGCATCAGTGAATACTATGCAGCAGTAAACATCGTCGTCACAGTGAGACAAACGTTTATTTTTTTCCAACGTGTTATTTAGATGAAACGGGCAGGCACACTGAACTGCAGGCTGCAGTGTGTGTTTACCACTGTGACCACCGCTATGGAAACGCAGACAACAATGGGCTGAAGGAACCTTCCTTGAAAAGTAGTCCTGGTGCTAAAATTCCTAGGAGCTTCTATGGAAACACGGCCAGTAGTAAACAGCTGTTACAGCAAACAACAACAACAACAACAACAACAACAACAACGTATTTTTTTAAACCAGGCTGATATTGGAACTGTACTCTGTATCGGCCGATACCCCAAGTTCGGGTATCGGAATCGGGAAGGAAAAAATGGTGTTGGAACATCTCTAAATGTGTTTCCTGGTTCTCGTCCCTCAGCCTCCACGCTTGTATTCCACACATGAGTTCAAGGTTTTTGCATTTGAGTTGCACAGATGTTTTGCATTGGGGCTCATCACTGAGTGAGTGCTCTCTCTATCTCCATGTACCCCGTTGGCTGAAGAAGATCTACGTGTAATAAAACAGTGTGTGCGTGCCTCCTCATGGGCAGAAGCTTCTCTTTGAAGCTCGGTGTAACGGTGAGAAATTACCACCAGCTGGAACAGGCCACCAGCCAAATGATGGCTAGTTAAGTCTAATTACAGCCACTTTGATGAGAGAAAAAAAAAACATTTCTTTTTGTAAGACTAGCTGGTTAACATTCACATCCACACACTGCTGAGGCCTGTGGATAAACAGTGAAGTGCTCTGGTGAATTTCGAGGATGCATTCAAAGTCAAACATAGTTAATACTGAATGATGGCATGTCCTCTACAGCTGAATGCACACGGACTTTTTGTGACAGGCAGCAGGCCACAGATGAGACAGAGAGGCATCCTTGAATGTGCTCTGAAGCACTGCACAGACAGGAGAGACTGTTTTCAATGAGGATTACTAGTTTGTACAAAGCTACTTGGTAAATAATGCTTGCTTATGACACCTATTCAGACTTTCCGCCTACAAGCCTCATTTCTGAAAAGAATGCTGGAGCCATGATGATCTCAATCTACCGGGATATTATGTCATATAGTGAGCAATAATAATAATAATAATAATAATAATAATAATAATATCAGGGAACTCTGCTTCATGGCCATGCATTAAAAGTGACCATGTATCTTTTACAACCACATTTATTAAAACCTGCTATTCGGGTTGAAAGAACATAACCTAAAACAAAAAGGCAGAAAAGTTGGATATTTATACGAGCATGTCAACATTTCTGTCAGAAACAATACATCAGACCGGCAATATGTCATCCAGAGAAGGCTCTCAGGGCCACGCCTCCTTTTGGAGGAAAACAATCCTGTGTCCCTCATAGACGGTAACAGAGTAACCAGAAGAAGTTGAAACATGTCTCCAAACTTCTACTTTAAACAAACCGCTAATAGTAATAACGCTATGCCGAAGAGATGCTGTGTAGTTGGTTGCCCCGACAATATATCCAAAAACGCTGATTTGTTCCCCTGACGTGTCCTAAAAAAGATATAATAGAGGTTCTTTATGGCTCCAAGCTATAGTCCAGACTAGCATGGCGTCATTGCCGAGGCTGCGCTCACTTTTGGGGGAAACGCTCAGGTTCAGGGAAGATCGCAAAATAATTGAGTAGAAAACAATCGACTGTACAACAAGAGATAAATGCATACAAACTTTTCAAAATTACAATTCAAACACGTCAAATTGCATTAAAGTCAATGAAATCTTCTGTCTTATTTCCCCCAAAAGGAGGCTCTAAATTGAGTTTTTTGTGAATTACCCTTATGTGTATTCTCCTGTTAAAATGACAGGGACAAAGTACACCAAGTAAGTACGCTACACTGACTTTGGACAGCTCATGCATGTCCACAGAGACACTGGTGCGTGTTCTGAAGCATGTTCGAGCTTGAAGCAACAACCCTTGGACACAGACGAGCACTAATCATTCCTGGCTGGTCCAGCTGGGCGTGTGTGCATAACGTTCACAGAGATGATGAAACATCTTTACATCATTAATGACGTGTCCAAGTCTGCAGATCCACTGAGGCTTCTTTTATCTACAGTGCTGACTTCTATGTGGTGCTCCTTCATTTTGCAGGTTTGAAGCAGCGATACCACATTCATTGTTCATTTAGAGCCTTAAAGTTTGCTTCGTATTCTCAGAAGTAGAAATGTACACCTAGCTCTACCGACCTGTTGAAGTTCAGCAGGCTCTGCCAGCGTTGGGACTTGAAGTTCTTGATGTTTTGTGCCTCGTCTAGAATCAGATACCGCCAAGACTTGCGCCGGAACGCCTGGTGATCCTGCAGCACCAACTTGTACGAAGTGATGCACACGTGGAAAGCGTTTGGCTTCGTCCAGCCCTAAGAAAAACAACAATGGACAATTAATATGGATTAAATTTGTGTTTTTTGTTACAATATCCATCACAGATACATGTAGTGGAAAGAAAAGGTTGCATCAGGGTCGTCATAAAGTACTTAAAGCAGAAAAAAACACAATTGCACACCAGAAATATTGCAAATTGTAGGAAAAAATAAAAAATAAAATCACACCTGTGCTAAATATAATAAGGTTTACCATTAAAACTATTTATTACCTGTCTCTTTAGCTTTCTCTCCTTTTGGCTGCCAAAGTAAGTGAGGATTTTAAACCCAGGACACCAGCGTTTCAGCTCCATCTCCCAGTTCAACATCACACTGGTGGGGACAATGATGAGGTGAGGGCCCCAGTTACCTGAACACAACAAGTCAAATGACAAAATATATGAGCAGTTGAACATAAAAGAAGGGGCATCAGAGTTCATTTAGTGCATAAAAATACGAGTAGCACTCCAAAAAAGACAATCCCAATGAACTGCTGTATGTTTAAATGGTACTAAAAAGCATCAGGACCAGGTTTGTTACCTTTTTCACAGGCGAGGTGAGCCAGCAGAGCGATGGTCTGGATGGTCTTGCCCAGACCCATCTCATCAGCCAGAATGCCATTGAGCTTTTTCTCGTACATGGTGACCAGCCAGTCGAGTCCAATGTGCTGGTATTCTCGTAGCTGGCCGTGAAGCAGGAATGGGATGGGGGTCTTGACCTTTTATTGAAGGAAAAAGATGAGAAAATTATGGTTCAGAACGGCAAAAAGTAACCCAAGTCTTATGCTGTGTTCACACCAGAAGTTTGACAGCAGGATCAGGAAGAGGGGCTCACCTTTTTACAACATATTTAAGTTGTGAGAAAATTAGATATATATTCTATTTTATTGTTATTTATTAATCTTTTTACTAAACACTGTTTTACTACTATTACTTTTATTATAGCTTTTATTTTATAACATTTTTATCATTTGATTGTCTTGTGAGCGTTGGTCGCAAATTATCAAATTGCAGAATTGTTTTGTCTTTTCTGTTGTTTTGTTGCGGTCTTATTTTCAGCTTGTCAGTCATCTGTGAAGCACTTTGAACTGCGCTAACTTGTATGAAAGATGCTGTACAAATAAACTCTGATTGATTGATTGATTGATTGATTGATTGATAGATAGGTAGATACCAACAGACAGTTCAGAGCCTTTAACATCATCCAGAGGCGTTTCACGGAGCTGTATCCACTGCATTTAGCAAGTCACACGTCGGCTGAATTAATCTGGTTTACTACAGTGGTATGAACCCAAAATAAACTGATTTTGCTGTGATTTAATTGCAATAAGCGGATCCAAAGGATGCCAAAATAACTACATCATGATGCAGATTTGTAAAAAGTCTGAATTCATGCTTTGTCAGGTCTGTCTGTAAGACGACAAGCAAACAACTTTTAAAAAGCTTGTTTTCTGAATGGAGTCTGGCTTGATCAGGGCTAGGCTATGCTAACATTGTAGCAGCTCCATCAACACTCAAAATAACGTCATCTAGGCATATATTCGGCAGCGGCGTTACAGTTTATACACATATATTTATAGACAGATTTTCGGCCGGTCTCTGTACAAATATGAGGCACTATCGTAGCGCTCTGGGTGCCCACAGATGGCTATTTTTTTCCTCCATTTCTGATTCAGCTTTAATAACAACAGGAAAATCTCAACACTGATAGGCTTTGACAACACACCGTCAGACAAATGACACAAATTTCTTGTATTCATCAAGCTACTAAATTGTCTTTTGCCATTAAAAAGAAGAAAATATTCTTCTAAATATTCAAGACTGACCTTTGTAGTAGCCAAAGTGTAGCCTTTAGGCTGCAGGCTCTCTGCAGTAGCAGCAATATGGCTGATCTCTTTCTTTGGCCGTGAGCTAGCGGGAGGAGGGCTGTTGTCTCCCTCCTTTAGCAAGACTTCCATCCCTTCATCTCCACAGCCATCATCTTCTTCCTCACTCTCCTCATCCTTCTCACTGTCGTCATCTTCTCCGCTGTCTCCTGCTGAATCTGAGTGAAGCAGAGGAAGTCATTTAATAATAAATATAAGCAGCATGCATTAAAAGCAGCAAACAATCTTTAAAAAGCATACAGAAGGAAATGTAAAAGTGGGAGCGGATAAACAATTTATATGACATTATTTTGATTCCCTGCGAGCTGGTTCGTACCGGAGGAGGAAGTGTTGCTTTCCACATCACTCTCATCTTCTTCGGTCTCCTCCTCCTCGTCCCCAGACACCTCCGAATCAGAACTTTCTTTAGAGCCAGACGCAGACGGCGCCTCAAAGTCTGAGGCATACGCTCCTTTGTACTTCTCGAGCAGCTCCTCAACACTCATGTCGCCTACAAGGGGAGCAGAGATACGTCAGCGTTGATGTTTACTGCTCCTGTTTTTAAAAACAGGGCACTGCTTAAAATGTTACATTACAGACTACATTAAAAACAACACTCACAAAAAGCAAGGTGTTGGGAGGGCTCTGGGATCAGTTATTAACAAATAATGATTATCCTACATAAAGTTAACATTATATGCACTTTAAGGTGCATATAATGTTAACTTTATTTTAGTTAACTTTAATTGAAATATGAAGAAAAATGGTTTGAAAATAAGCCAAAATTAAGGACATCCAGTATACGCACATCACCCATAAGTTACTGTATATCTCATTTATTTAGAAGCAAAAAGATCTTTAGTTGCACAGTTGAGAACTTGTATTCATCCTCTGGCCATACAGGTTAGTAGATTCAAAAATATTCAAGAGGAAACCAAATGTTTTTCCAGGAAATGGTGCACCTAAACCCTGAAATATTCTGGTGTTCAGATCACTGAGGTCTATTTCATGTTCACTCCAGATATCAGACGATCAAAAACTGGAATGGTTATTTAATTTTTATATTCATGTCTCAATAGACTGGAAAAAAGGCACGACAGACTTAATTAGTATTAGCTCAAATGTATTTGGAAGTGATTTGAAGTCGGCAGTGAGTTAATTCCACTTTACAAATAATCAGCAATAAAAGAAGCTCTTCAACCGAGAGAAAAGCACTTGAAACACCTTCAAAGCAACAACAAGAGGCTACTCAACGTGAGCGATTACACTTTCCATTTTATGCATAAATACCTTCTTTGGCCAAGTCATCCAGCTCCTCTGCGTGATTCATATTTCCCTCCACCTTCTCCTGGTCAGCTATGGTGTCCTCCTCATCCTCAGCTGAAAATGGGAAGAGGGAGAAAACAAATATTACATCACAAATAGACTCATTACAAGTATATCAGTGCAATGCTTCTACCCCTTCTTCCAAGATATGTCCAAGTATTAACTACTTTAGTATCTTATATTGAGAGAGATCTTACCATCCTCTTCGTTGGCGGTGAATTCGCCGTCTTCCTCCTCCACCGATGAAGAGGTTTCATCAGAGCACTCTTCATCTGAGCCCGACTCCTATGTGATCCAATGATTCAGTGATTAAATGACAAACATCTGTGGTCCGTATCAAGAGCACTCAGTCATTTATATGATTTATACACAAAAAACAGTCACAGTATTTTTGGCATTATGTTAATAAACATATTTAAGATTTAGGGTTTAATATCTGTACAGTAAATACAATGCGTGATAGACATTAGAGACAACGATGTTGTACTAATGTGTGTTATTACTGCGATTGTTTTCAGAGGGCATCGTGAGCACAGCACAGCGCTCCCGTCTTCATTATCAGTTTTATTTTCATTAATCACAAGGGAACGACTTTTTACCGGTTAAACTGCAGCAGAGCATCATAAAATCTGAAGGTCTGAAGACTGCAAGGTTGTAAATAAAGTGAGCACAAGCGATGGTGTGACAGTGTGCTTCATTTTTTTTTGGTTCTTTCAGAACTATTAACACCCAGAAGAAATCAGAACGTGTATGAAAACAAGATTATGTGCATGGAATCAGAGGCCCTGTTCAGACCTGGCATTAGAATGCGTCTCCACATGCGTCTTGAGTTGACCACTTGTGATGGAATCTCACTTCCCTGCTCTGTATGCAAATAAACATCATTTCCACTTGCAAAGACCAAATGTGTTGTTTTTAGCCGGCAGGAGGAGCAAACCCCGAATCCTCTAAGACATTTGACGCACTTGTAATATATCTCCAAGGGCAGACATTGTGGACAAAGCCAGCTTACGCAATTTGAGAACCAGCTGGAGATGAGAAAAAGGAAGAAGAGTCACGGCTTCTGATGACGTATTTTCCCGTTACGTCCTTGTCGGGGGCGCATTAACGTTTACACTGCTGCGGTTTGAGTGATCGGATCACAATGCGTCTTGGTGGTCGTTAACACTTGTATTTAGAGCTGTACACTCCGATCACCCAAGACACATGTTAATGCCAGGTGTAAACAGGGTCCAAGAGACGTAGAATTTACGTCTTAAACTTGAAACAACCAATCTGCTTCTGTTTTTGGTGTTTTTAGAGTGATTTGTTCTCTTGTATAGCCCAATAAATTTGCAATATACAATATAGTTCACTGTTCAGTTTGTTACGTAACAGACAGGAAAATGAACCCTGTAGTTCCATGTAAAAGTTTTGAATAAGAGCTTGTGACAACAGTATAACTTAAAACAGTGTTCTTCTACTTTAAGACATCAATCCCAGTCCCATCAGGTTTGTGGAGGTACCTGTGGCAGTTTGAGGGTGCTGAGTAATTGGTCCAGGGGCAGCATGCCCTCCTCCTTCAGCAGTTCAATCTCCCTCCGATGGCTCTCAGCGTCATTGCCCTCCTGCTGCTCCTCCACCTCTATGGTCTCCTCATCATCCTCCTCCTCACAGGGAGGCTCAAAGTCTCGGTCTGCATGGAGAAACAAGAATTGTTTTGCAGTGAAAAGGAGTTCCTGAATATTGTACATAGCTGTAAGGAAACCGAAAGATATATATTGTATCTGGATCGATTGGGTTCATAAGGCACCGCACAGAGGCCCAACTGCATTTTTCAAAGCCAAGAAATGCTTCAATTATTGTGGCCTTATGGAGTAATTTGGTTAAAAAAGAGCTCAATTTAGAGGAAATTTCAGATTCTTGATGGCTAAGCAGATTGTCGTTGCACTTTAGCACCACAATAAATGTTGCCAGATATTGGAAACTAAGTGAGACTGGACTACTGACTCACAGACATGAATCACTGCCAAGTCTGTCCTTCCTCTGACTGAGCAAACCCTTAAACTTAAGTCACCTCTACGCTCCGGGAATCAACTGCCATTGATAAACACGGCCAGAAGACTAGTCTGACAGGTTTGACAAGTCTCACACCTGACGGTTGCCAAGCAGTGCTCGGTACAGTACCCTGGATATGCTGTTAAACTGAACTGACGATTATTAGACTCAACGTTCTCTTAGTCGAGATGCATTGAAGCTCAGGTAATCAGGTGGATTTGCAGGCATGTGAGAACATAGGCGACTCTCTCAAAGATGCGACAACCTTGAGAATGAAGAACAGCTTTTTGTCTCTATGAAACATTTTACCTCTGTGTAGCTATGACAACGTCTCCGGTATGAACCAATGATTCAGCTCTGAAAGCAGTCTCAGTACTAGGACATGAAGACAGTAAGCTCTATTTATGAGGTGCAGATTTTACACTCAGAGTGCAGATCTCCACCAGGTGGGTCTCCCTCTCCCCTCCCAAACAAAGAAGAGTTGAATCTTACTCAACAGAAACAGAGCGTCTTACTCTGATATCTACGCCCACCGGAGGGGAAAACAATTGGCGCTACAACATGCAACCAAGGGCTGAAACGCTAGCAAAATGCTTGTAGCTATATGGACTGCTCATTTTCACGGGAAATTTTTTTTTTCAAAAAGAGTCAACCACCGCATCCACGAGAGGTCCTTGAACATATAATAATAAATGAGCACAAAAAATATTAGGCAGTATGCGAGATTAGCCGCGGACAGACAGACACACGACAGAACACATAATCTCTTTATGCCTTGCAGAGATAAAAACAGCTTCTCACCATCCTCATCAGCTGCAGATGGCACAGATTTATTGGGAGTCTGAGGGACCGGTTCAGGTTCAGGTTCAGGTTCAGCAGGCCTGGCGGGTGCGAGTGACTTGCTGAGGAGGTCCGAGTATTTCTCCGTCTGGCCGACAATGAAGTCCAGCTGAAGGTCCAAAGCCTTCTTCCTCTTCTCCTCCAGTCTGGACTGCTGCTTGTACTGCACCACCTTATCGGACAAACGATAAAACACCAACACTCTTAACACATGGCTTCAATAGAAGCTACAATAAAGCCTGAATGATGAATATTAGACAGAATCAGGCAGGATCATTTCACTTGCTTGTATATGTATTCTAGTGTCTGAAAAGTGCATTTGATTTCTGTGACAAAAACAACAAAAGAGAGGCCGTGATCCTTTCAAATTCCACAGCTGAGCTTCGAACCAGAATGTTTTGTTTGCTTGGTTTTTGTGAATCATCTGTACCTTCTCCACACTGCTCCAGAAAGCCCGGACCTCCTTCGCGATAGAAGAGGCAACTCTTCTGATTTTAGAGTGCTCATCTCTCTTGGCCTTTTCTTCTTTCTGCCTCAGATCCTCATGGTGTCTCATCACCATTCGCACTACCTAATAACAACATCGAAAACATACATTTATAAATCAGAAATGTAGCATACTTAATCTTTCAAGCAAGCTAGTAAAAACACATACAACTTAAACGTAACCCACCTTTCTAGCCACCCCTCTCTTCCACCGCCTCTCTTGAGCAAAGTCAGCAGAGAGCCACTGCATCTCCTCACACAGGTAGTCCCAGTGAACTTTGGGTCGCGGCGGCTCCGTCAGGCGGGTGAGACGCTTCGTTGACCAGAAGCCCTCTCGCCTCAGCGTCTGGGTCCGATGCTCGATGTCCGCTTCCTGCAGGACACACAACGGTCAAACCACTCAGTAAATCATGCCGACACATCAGTGAGCTACAACAGTGTTTCTGAAGCTGTGAGTTAGGAGGGGTGGGTGAAAAACATAAGACGATGTACAGCACCGCACAAGCTAGAGTTATCTTGTAGTTCATCTTCAAAAGTGTGTGGGTGCATTTTGGATTTAATAACTTAATAATTTAGTTTGAAAGGATGAGAATTTCACCCAGAGACCGGCTCAAACTGCAACACAGAACGTGAACAGTCACATTAGTCTGTTTCATTTCAAAAGGCCTGCGCCCATACAGCATTTTGGATAACAACGGCTTTCCCTGGTAGTAATGTTGCAGCAGAGAGGCTGGAGATATATGGTGTGAATAACACAGCCACCCCCCCACCCACCCCTCTTTACTACAGAACACTTCTGTTTTTACAAAAAGACACCACACCACCAGTGATGTCAGGTCAGTATCATTTCATCTTCCTCATGCAGGCAGAAGACTGTAACACGCTTCTAAATTGGGTTTTTCTGTTCATCATACTCTGACATCAAGTATCCTCATGTATCACTGCCGGTACAACTGCAGTCAAATATCCCTAATCACAGCTCCATTTGTTGACACGTGGCGATGCTGTTTCACTTTCATTAACATTGTGAGATAGGGCATCTGTGCTGCATTCATGTGGTGTCGGAATAATCGGAAACACAAGTTCCAGACTGGTAAAACTGGACACAGAGGCACATGATTTTTTTTCAGGTTACCTGTCATGCACTACTGTCACGTTACAGCGACCGTTTTATAAAAGTAACTTTTTTAAATCATATTTGCTCCAATCTCGCCTACTGATGCTTTAAGTCGGAACAACAACTCCAAACTTGAAAAGTTTTGTAAACATTTACAAATTATTTGGCAGCAGTTTCACCATTTAAATAAATATTTTTGTTATACATGATGTCAAGTGTTTCTAATTTCTTTCTACACCTTACGGGCATTAAATCGTGTGTTCAGGGATGCATGAAGCTCGGGTTGGGAGGAGAACAATATCAAGCAATGAAGGTTGGGGTAGCCTAGTAGTACCGGAAAGAACTTCAATCTACTTTCACCCCCCGACTGACATGCGTCACACTGGCAGCAGTTTGTGACGCCTCAAACCACCTGTGGAATATTAAAAATGTCTTATTTTCTAAGCTCAAGCATCTCTTGCATCTCCGAATAATAAAAATGTTTTACTGCATCTTGAGGATCACTCACATGTTTCGCCAGCTCTGCCATGTCTGTGTGGCGCTCTCCGCGGGGTCGCGGAGGGGCCGGTTGTTCTGGTGGGGAAGAGGAGGAACTGTAGCCGCCGACTGTGCCAGGAGAAACAAACTTCCCATGAGGACCGCGGAGAGGTGAGGACTTATCCCGTCGCAGGGACGACCAATCGCCGGCCTGTGAGGGACCGGGGCAAGAGGAGGAGGTGGAGGGCGAGACGGGAGATGAATTCGCGGTGACCCTGTCTGCTATCCACTGGCGTACCTGAAGGCAAAGGGAGAAAGATGTGAGGAAATTATTTCAAACATTAGCGAGGTGAAAGCAGCAAGATTCACAAAGATAAAAGCCGCATGCAAGGATAAGGTTAGAGCAAGCGTTTACAAGAAGCAAATACGGACATGCTCCAGAATTATAAACAAGCCATCAGTGACTTTTCTGTCAGTTTTCGTCTCATGCAGAATTACAAATAGCAGAAGTCAAAGGAGTGCCTTTTTAAGTCAAAATGCTCCCCGTCATTAGCAGTGACAGCGCCCCGACTAGGAAGTGCCTCATGAACATCCTGTTAAAAAGGGAAACCTATCTGGGTGTCTGACAGCCACCACTTACCTTAAGGAACACTGCCTTTCTGTCTGTCCTGCTCTGTCCATGCTGGAAAACACACATGGCTTAGCATGCGGCCAACTCAACAGAAATAAAATCACTCAACAACACAAACACTGTTCACATGAGTGACATTGACATGGACTACATGCGGTGAAAACATGCCAGCATACCTGATTACAGAGGCATAATGACATGATGGGTTCTCTTTTCAGGTCTAGAGCTAATTTACAGCTCACAGAATGATTTCATAAAACTGTCATACATTATATATAAAAAGGCCCAATGAGTAGGATTTTCCTTAAAAAAAAAAAAATGTATAGACAAAAATCAGTCATCACTTCTGACCCACTAGAGGTGTGTGAAGGTGTCTGTATCTGCAGAGACCCTGCAGCCCTCTACCAGTATGTTCTTATTTTGCTGTGTTCGGGACGTTTCTGGGCATCACATTCTATAAAAGATCGTAAGCATGCATTCAGGAGGAAGCTACGAAAAGGGCAGACACAGCGCTGAAAAAACGTGAATTTTGCGAGGCGAGACGCTAAAGCCAAGTTCACACTACAAGACTTTCAACGTTGTCAGACTTGTACTGTTCTCACTACACAACTTGCTGTCTTGTAATCGTGAGTCTTGAAGTCATTGTGGTTTTCACACTACATGACTGAGTGGCGACAGGTGGTCACACACTACAAGATGTTTCACAGGGAGGAATCCCCGATGAGGTCTCCAAACTATCTATGTTTTGTCACGAAAACACACATGAGGAATACACGGTAAATGATGTGATACCATACGCAAGGCACATTGCTAATGTTGTTGTTGGCACGTGTTTACAAAATAGTCTCCTTTTTTACTATTTATTCCTCTGGGTGCAACAACAACTTTCCTCCTTACAGTAAGTTCCTGTTGTTACAGGCCCGGGCCGCTGCGGTAAGGACTAAGCCTTGGTACATGGGGCGCCCGCTTTACGAGGTAGGCTACCATGGCGCCCCTCCGCCTGTGTTTTTCAGCAGTTCACCATGACGCTCGAACGCTGATGTGCGAGCGGCAAGCCAACGCCGATTTGCGTCTGACCTGGGGCTTTTGTCGGGGAGCTCTGAAACTGTCGGGGAGCGGAAAATCAGGGCTAAAGTCGTGTAGTGTGAACTAGGCCTAAGCGGACAAAGCTCGTTCCAAAACAAGAATGTTGTGTTTTACCAACAGCAACGAACAAATCCTACTCATTGTGCCTTTAAGTTGATGTGTCACTATGTTTAGAATCATCCTTTTTTCAATAAGTATTCGCATGTATCTGTATACTTATGTGTAGTTTTCCTTTTTTTTAATCTATTTTCTCGTGCACAAAATGAAAATGTTTATGTATCTTAAATATTGCAATTGCACTGTAAATTGAGCATCTGTCATACACTAAAATACAAGTACAGCTACAGAGTGTGGCACATCATTACAGGTAAGTAAAAAAACTTGTTCCTCAGGATGCATAGTGTGACCTGACAAACTATCAATAGATGATTCAGATTAGAGAGTAAAATCAGCTTTGTATGAGATACACAGCTAATAAACACATATTATCTTCATCTTAATCACAATCTAACAGTTGACAAGATGCCCAGATACAGATTTTCACCTCAGCTATGTCCTTGTTCCATGTGGAGTCTGATACAACTGCATTACTTTGGCATTCAAGGACAAACTGTTTCGTATTATGAGGCCCAATGCTTCAATGTGTCATGTTGTAGCAATTGTCTTTCTGCCTCTGGTCTTTCTTCCATCTAAGCTGCTCTGCACATTCATAAATCTTAAATAAAATAGATTTAATAAATTGTTCTCTTCGTGAAAATACCTTATTTGTAGAGCTGGGGGTGGTCATCTCGCTTTCGGTTTTGTCGGCGTCTGGTTCTTCATCGCTGCCCTCCTCTGGACTGCTGACCTGTCCTGAGGTGGCCTCCTGAGCCTCAGTTTCTCCTGTTGCTTCATCCTGCTCCATGTCCTCGCTCTCTTCCTCCACATAGAGGGAGTCCGGTTGGCTGGTAGATGCCGTGACTGCGTCTTCCCTATCCCCTGATGCTGAGAGCACGTAAAGGGCGTTAGGCATTGTAGCATCTGTAGGGGCGACGCCGTCTTGTGACGAGGATTCGGCTTCGCTTGAAGTTTTAGTAACATTTAAGGCCTCAATGTCAGATTTGCTTGTGGAGGTTGTGGGGGTGACAGATGCAGTCTGGTCAAGTTGAAGTGAGTTACCGCTCATAGTGGGCTGCCGCACCTCGACAGGCGGAGCTGCTGACACAGAAGTTTTATTGACGGAGCACTGCGTCTGATCTTTCTGGCCGCTAAGAGCCACAGACGCACATAAAGAGTCCGAGACAGTTTGGGGAAGGCACTCCTCAGACGCTGTGCCAGACCGAGAGCTGTGGGCATTGGCCAGCTCGCCGGCCGCATTCTGTTGCTTGGACACCTTTGCCAAAAGGGAGGGTGGGTGTTTCAGGAGGGGAGTTTCTCCCGGTTTAAGAAGGAGCAGCTTTGGATTTATAACACCAGAGGAGCGAGTGATGCAGATAGCCTTCGGTTTGGTTTCTGTGGGCACAGCAACATTCTGGATGCTCTGTGATGGAGTCTCTGTCAAAGCAGGGGTTTCTTTGGTCCCTTCATGTAAAGAAGAAACACAGGCCTCACGCTTTGTGGCACTTACAACAGTCTGATTTAGAGAGGGCTGTACTGAAACAGCAACAGATGATTCCATCCCTGTGTCCTCACCAGTGACCACCGGGGATATGAGAGAGAGTGCACCAGCTGTCGCTCCTGCTTCCTGTTTTGGGGGAATCATTTCAACTACAGGAGAATCACCCACCTCTGTTTGGTCCAAGAGGGCTGCATTGACCTGTGAGCAAGGTGTCACGATTTGTGGACTGGTGTCCGTCTGTTCAACAGCGAATGAGTCAGATGTAACAGCAGCTACTTCAACTAAACAAACCTCACTTGAGTTATCCACTTCAACGGCTTGGTTAGCATCTAATACCAAATGTTGCCCGACAGCTGCAGCTTTCGTGTTTTGTGTGGACAAATTATGCGAATCGCTGCTAGCCTGTATTTGATTTGCATCATGCGATGAAGGCAAGGGCTGCTGGGAAATAAAGACAGTGTCACTTTCATTTATTGTGTGAATAGTTGTTTCAAGGTCCACTTTGACGGTGTAGACGTCAGTGTGATCGAGTAACGCGTTGAATAAGTTCACCTCATATCCTGGAGAGTGAGGGATCTGTGCACTACTACTGGCACAGACCGTCTCCTCAGCAACCTCCTCAACCAGGGTGCAAAACTCATACACTTCCACTGGCTGCGAGTGCAACTCAATATCTGCCTGAACACTTTCTTCATACAGCTTTGGTTCCCCGGTAGAGAGTTCAGAACTCAGCTCGTTTACGATGGCAGCTTCACAGACGCTGCCGTCTTCTCGTTGTAGGAGGTAACTCTGATTCAGGTGCATGTTCGACCAGTCCCCGCTGATATGAGCCTCCTCTCTGACAACGACAATTTCTTGAGCTTCGGCTGAATGCACAAGCTCAGCGGTCAGCGGCGTCTCCGTTGTGGGGACTTGGTCAGGGGGATGAGATGTTTCTGCTTCAGCAACCTGCTCCGCCTGCAGTGAGACAACCAGGCCGGTGTCAAACAGATGTGGTGCATCAGAGGCTTTTGAGGAACTCTCCTGCGAGGAAGAGCACTCTGGCAGCATCGTGACGTCAGATGAGGAGGTGTCAGTTTGTTCTTCTCTCACGCTACTCTCCACCTGCTCTCCTTCGAGTGGATCGCAGCTCCTCTGGATGTTTCCATCTTCTCTGCTGGACGCTGAGCTTCCTTTTCCGGCAGAAGTGAATAATCCAGGAGGCGATTCTCTCGCTTTTGGGGTCTCAAGTATGTCAGCTGATGGAGGTTGTCTTTCTTTGTGAGAAGTGTCAACAAGCTCTTTAACGTGCTCAACTGATTCCAAAGAGTTCTCTTTCTGTATTTCTCTGGCATCAGTTGAGATCTCTTTGATGATCTGAGGTTTTGACAGGTCAGTTTGTTTAATCTCACTGTTGCCAGATGAGGGTAAAGGGAGCGGAGACGATTTAGAGTCCTGGTGACCCCCTGCCTGCACCGCAGCACCTGGCGGAGGTATATGGCTGCCTTGATTTGCGAGGATAAGCGGGTCCCTGTCAGACGGCTCCATAGCCCCATGTTCTGTGGCGTCTTGGACTTTAAAACCAACACTTGATTGTGGGACAGATGGAGATGAGGCTGTGAAACAGATTTGAGATCGGGGTTTAAGGAGAATATTTCCGCCTGTGTGCTCTTTTCCACCAAGTTCCATGTTTGTTCCAGTCTCTGGTTTATATTCCAATGTGACGGACTGTTTCTCCTTTGTCCCCGTAATAACCACAAGTCCAGCCCCTCCTCTAGGTGGCTGAATCTGGTTCGTCTTACTATTTGAGTGGATTTTCTCTTTATCAGTTTGTGACCCGTATTGCAACTCTTGCACTGTGCTGTCAATCTGTGTATCAGGGGCGAGCGGGGGACAAAGAGGAGCTGGAAGCCTTTGCAACTCAGCGGAGGAACTGCAGTCCTCATTGAGGGATGTTGGCAGGGATCTCGAAATTCCGACAACTTCGGCAACGCTCTCCTCGGCGTGGACTTTTTCTGAGATGCTGTCCTTAGAGTCGCTCCTGATCGGGAGAGTCTCAGGCAAGTTGGTCTGAGGGGCGTTCTCCATGCCAAGGAATGCTGAGTCGTTGCTCTGCGGCAATGGCACAGTGGACAGACAGGCGAACGGAGGGACTGGGCGGGGGGCAGCTGCGACCGGCTGCGGGGCATGCTGAGGTGACTCCCCAGCCACATTCTGTGCAGCCTGGGGGTTGCCACCCAGCACATCCACAGCCGGAGAGGCACGCTGCCGCACCGCCTCCTCCCCAGAGCTTCCTTCCTCTGTGCTGCCCCGGCTACACACTGCACCTGTGGGAGATACAGGCTGTTAACAAAGTGTCTGGACCAAGTAAAAGGCTAAGAAAAGAACAAAGACATGACAACAAATAACTCAGCACAAATAAAAAAACATCTTTTGTAGATAAGGTAGGCAGTCATTGTGCTGCAGCTGTGTTATTCATCCATCCATCCATTATCTATATCCTCTTATCCTATTCAGGGTCGCGTGCTGACACTGGGCGAACGCGGGATACACCCAGGAACGGGTCGCCAGACTATCACAGGGCTGACACATAGAGGCAGGCTCTCACATTCACACCTACGGGCAATTTAGAGTCAACAATTAACCTGCATGTCTTTGGACTGTCGGGGGAAGCCGAAGAACCCGGAGAAACACGGGGAGAACATGCAAACTCCACACACACAGAGCTGTGTTACTGTTTTTATTAATTTAAGTACAGGACATCCTCACCGCCTACTAGCCTCCCTATCTTTAAAAAGGCACACATCTTCGTTAGGGTCAGCAGGTGTCCCACTTTACGAGAGACTGCAGAGCATTTTTATCCCATGTCCCACATCCCACATATTGAGATGATGTCCCACAGGCGCATTTATTTTTTAATCTGACTTTTATCCAATGGCTGTGAAGAAAGCAAGGAAGGCTTGTTTTGTTTGCGGTCAAACTATGCACTCTTGGGTCAAGTGCAGGTTAACGATTCACCATCTTTGCCACGCTATGCCCAACGGGGAAAATTGCGAGTCACCGCAAAGTCACAAGCTGTGCCGATTTAAGCGGAATATGATAGAAACTACCACAAAGAAAAGGAAATGCAACTACAACAAAGGCTACTTATAAGTGGGTGAAACCGATGGGTGATTCTCAGAGAGTTTTTTGTGAAATTTGCCTGTTATTTTTCAATTTGACACAGGGGGGGAATACGACATGAAGAGACATGTGAGTCTCACAAGACACGTGCGGCTCAAAAAAGAGATGTACTGATCTATGGATGCATTCGGGCAAAGCATAGAGATGTTACAAGATAAGGGGCAGAATAGAAATGTTTTTTATTTAAAAGGTCCTATATTGTAAAAAGTGAGATTGTCATGTCTTTTATATTATAAAGCAGGTTTAAGTGCTATATGAATACTGTCAAACTATCAAAACGCTCAATATATGGAGAAATACACACAGCTCGTATTCAGAAATTGTGCGTTTGAAACAAGCCGTCAGGATTTCTGTCCATTTGTGAGGTCACAAATATACAATATTTAGACCATTACACGGTTTTAAACACCTGGTTTAACCCAGTTTATTTCCTGTTGCAGTGTATGTGAATAACATCAACTGACAGGAAATAAACATGGACAGAAGCTCTTGCCTAGCGACGCAATTCCCAAAATAGAGCGTTTCAGACAGATGGTAAATACAGGTATATTCAGGCAGACAGTATGAGGAAAATAAAGTTTTTTTTTTTAAACATTACAGCATGTAAACATGTTCTAGTTGAAATACAAAATACAAGTATGAGCCTGAAATGAGCACGATATGGGACCTTTAAGTTAGACAGGCATTATATCAAAATTGTAATGGTAAGGTGTCCCCACATTGTCCCACACAAACATACTCCAGAGGACAGATGGTAATTTTGTAATGGGTTATGTATGAATAATTGCAATGCGTTTTGTTTTTTGTCTGATGGGTCTTACTTATCTGTCTGTCTATGGTAACAGTATGTATATTGTATGTGTACTTTTTTCTCAAACTGAGCTGCCTATGGATGCAAAATGAATTTCGGTGCAAACTGACAATAAAGTCGTATCATATGATATGGCAGCGTAAAGCAGAAAGAAGTGCACTATGGGACGTTAACTTAAGACAATCTTTTCCACAGAGGATAACCATGCTGCCTTTATAAAAATATATATATATATATATATTTTTTTTTTTGAGGGATTCATCTCAACCCTATTTTATAATATTTAATAGTTTATTGATGTTGTGTGTATTTTTTGTTCTCAAGTATGGTTTATTATGAGATATTTTTATACTTGGCGAAGGTTGTCTGGCACCTCAGGGATGCAATCCTAGTGCAACCTTTAAGTTAAATTAGGTATTATATCAAAACTGTAATGGTAACGTGTCCCTACATTGTCCCACACAAACATACTCTTTGTCCCACATTTTGGTTTGTTGGGATCTAAAACAATGACTATTTTGTACAACAAAAAAAGAAAATCAAAGACAAAGGAAAGTCTGTAAAGCAAGCCATCATCATCATCATCAAATACGTGTGTGTGCATAGCAACAACTTCTCACCTGTCTGTGGTGTGAGACACAGATCTTCTGTGCTTTCTACTTCCAGGATGCTGAAATTAGGGTCCCCTCCACATATTCTGAGGAAGCACAAATAGAGATGGTAACTTTACTATTTAAAATGAAACCAAAACAACTGTACACTTCACAAGAGCAGCCAAACACTACTACACAGCTCTGTGAGGAATAATAAAGAAGCTAGTAAACACAATGATGAGTGAACATGCCAGGTCACGAGAGAAGCAGCACTCTGATAGCTAATGCTAGCCAGCTGCTAGTTGATATTATGTGTGTTTTTAGTGTGCTATCTTTGCAGCAGTAATACAAATACTAAGTGAAGCAGCACTAAGATAATGCTAGCCCAGCTGCTAGGGACTACAGTTGGTATATGTGTGTTTTTAGCGGGCTATCTTTGCAGCAGCAGTAATAAAAACACTCAGTGAAGCAGCACTAAAGCTAAGCTAGCTCCAAGTAGCATTTTGCTGCAGTCGCCCACAGGAAGACGTCCTGCAGCACGCGCTCACTCACACCGAGCTAAAAAAGCCGGTGACCGCCGAGCGGCGCGCGGGCCCCTCCACTCATTCATTTAAAATATGTACTCTCGTGTGAACGTAACGGCTAGTTGTGTTATTAACTTTATACATTGATTATCTACCGTTGGAAAGCACATCTTTATTCAGTAGTTGGGTTATATATATTGTGTGCGTTTGGAGGCGTAACGTTACTCCTCTCTCCTCGGTAGTGGTACGTTAATAATAACACCACAAGCTGTAAACCGTGTGGAAAAAGAAGCCGTTAGACGTTTAAACGGATGCTTTTTTAAAAAAATAAAAGAAGCCGTTAGACGTTTAACGGCTAAAAAAAGAAGCCGTTAGACGTTTAACGGCTTCTTTTTTTAAAAAAAAAAGTAGCCGTTAGTAGCAGTTAGACGTTTAACGTCTGCCGGTTGGGCTAGCCTGTTAGCTTCCACACAATAACACACACTGCTTTGGGTGGCAACTATAAAAGGGGAAAGCTGCTTAAATATGAATCACATTGTTGAATTTGTTCCTTTAAAACTCTATTCTCATCACATTATGTTAGTTTATAAGCTGTGTGGTTACTCAGTTTTGAGTATGACAGGCTCAGACTTATAAAGTCTCCTGTTTATTCATGTTTTTGGTGATTTAAAAAGCCTTTTTTAGTTAGTTATTTGCTATTTTACATCACATCATGAATGGGGATGATGTGTTACAAGCTTCTCTTTAATGGTGTTTTTGTAGCCTGCAGTTGTCTTTGAGAAGTCTGTTGCTTTAATGGTTTATGAATCTACTTCTCCAAGGTCTTTCTGCACTAAAATAAAAGAAAGCTGCTTTAAATTGTTAGTTTATAAAAGCTATGAGCTCAGTTTTGTTTATGACCGGAGATGTGCAGGCTCAGACTTATAAAGTCTCCTGTTTTAAGCATGTTTTTTGGTGATTTAAAAAGTAGTTAGTTGTTATTTTACATCAAATCAAACATGAGGAGGGTTAGTGACTTTTCATGAATGGATTGCAGTTGTAAAAGAAAGTATAGAGATTACACATCTGTTTTATTCTCACAGTGACCATTTAACAGTGTGAATGAGCTTCTCTTTAATGGTTTTTAGCCAGCAGTGGTGTTTTATAAGTCTGTTGCATTAATGGTTTATAAACATACTTCTCCAAGGTCTTCCTGCACTAAAATACAAAAGGAAAAGCTTGCTGCTAACTAGCTTTAAGGTAGAAGAGTTTACTAAGGGTGCGTTCATTTGATGCGCAGGCGCCCCATCATCCTCCACCCTGCAGTTATGTAATGCTCCAGCCCCTTAAAAAGAAGCCTGTTTAATGCCGACACATTTGATTAAAGTTACTATGAGACACACGCTAAAAAAGCATGTGAAAAGTCGCATTAAAATCACCGCTTCTTCTTCTTCTGCAGCAGCATGCACTACCATACAGGAGGGGGACAATCACTCGTGACGTCATTGCGTGGGGTCAAAAATCTTTTAATTCCACTAAAATAAATACGTTAATATTATTTACTTTAAAGCACTAATATGTGTTGCTATAAGAATAAATATAAAAAAAGATTTGAAAAAACAATGTTATAAAAGTTCCATATAAATTTTGCAATGATTATACTGGGGTGGATTTAGAGGGGGATCCACACGGTGCCACGGCTTGGCTCTTTTGAAGCGACAGCAAGGAAATGATGGTTTAATTGTTTAAATCGTTTAAATTAGATTTTTTTTCTGTGGTGTGTGTTTTCATGTCGGTGTCTGGTGCCGTTTTAAATATAGTGTTATATAATTTCAAAGCATTATATTGAAAAAAATACTACCAAGTGAAGTGCAGTCTGGCTGTGTCGTTTTTCGTGTGTCCGAACCCCCCCTTTGTTTCCCCCTTTACTTCCTCCTTGCCCCCCCTCCCTCTCCAAAAGCCGCCATCTTAAGTTCCCACCTACCTGAAATTTCCGAGCGATTTTCTTTTACTAAATTCTCGTTGAAGGAGTCGTCATCCGCGTAAAATCGCACTCAATCCGTAAAGCCAGTAATCCAAACTGTCTCCCGGTACCCAACGAGGTACCACTAGGTCTGTGGGAAGAAGTTAAAATACGGACCGCGAGAGACTGGGCTTTCGGCGCAGAATGTAGCGGTCGCGGGGAGGAGACTTTACGCAGCGAAATGGAGGAGAGGACCGCTGCTGCTGACAAAGTACAGAACAACCGGGAAGTCTCGCGAGATCTCGGCAAGCGCGCCACTTGAAATTTCTGATTGTAGTTCATGTTAGAGGCAATCTGGATGAAATACTGCAATAATAATAATAATCACTGTATTTACACCTTTTACACTAATATTATACTCATCGCTATAATTATATTTAATTAATAATAAAATTAATATGATCACATTTATATTATTATATTATATTATATTATATTATATTATATTATATTATACTATATTATATTATATTCAAAGTACTTATACCAATACTACAATAGTAATCAGTGTATTTACACCTTTTACCCATGGTATCATACAAATCAGATTCAGATCCTTTTATATTATATTATATTATATTATTTTACATTATATTATATTACATTATATTATATTATTTTACATTATATTATATTATATTACATTATATTAAATTATATTATATTATACTATATTATATTCAAAGTACTAATACCAATACTGCAATAATAATCAGTGTATTTACACCTTTTACCCATGATATTATACAAATCAGATTCAGATCCTTTTTATATTATATTATTTTATATTATATTACATTATATTATTTTATATTATATTATATGATATTATATTACATTATATTACATTATATATTATATTCAAAGTACTAATACCACACTGTAAAAATACTAAGTAAAAGTCCTGCATTGGAAATGTTACTTTTAGTAAAAGTATGTTTGTATAATCAGGAAAATGTGCTTAAAATATTAGAAGTACTCAATAGCTACAGAAAAATATCCCCTACTGTTATATTATATCATTAGATTAATATTACTCATGCATTAATGTAAAAGTAGAATACTGCAATAATAATCACTGTATTTACACCTTTACCCCTAATATTATACAACTCGCTAGAATTATATTTAGTTAATAATAAAAAATTACATTAATAGATCACATTTAGATTAGTTAATTTCAGACACAAGAATATATTTTTTTTGTAGTTTGATGCTTGAGTGACAAATAGATGGTAATGAAGCAGTGGTAGAGGAAGTATTCAGATCCTTTTATATTATATTATATTATAATATATTGAATTATATTCAAAGTACTAATACAACACTGTAAAAATACTCTGCAAGTAAAAGTTCTGCATTAAAAATGTTACTTTTAATAAAAGTATGTATGTATAATCAGGAAAATGTGCTTAAAATATTAAAAGTACTCAATAGCTAAAGAAAAAATGTCACCCTACTGTTATACTATATATCACATAATTAGATTATTATCATTACTCAGCAGGATTTTACTGTTGGTTGAGGTGGAGCTCATTTTGAACTATTAACTAATGATTATTTTCATTATCTACTCATTATTTTCTACATTAATTGTTTGATTTGTTTAAAAGAAAATAGTGAGAAATGCTGTCACAATTACCCTGAGTCCAAAGTGACACCTTTACAATGTTAGTTTTGTCCAACCAACAGTCCAAACCTCAACATAATTACTAATACATTACAATTATTAATATTATAAAAAGAAAAAGCAGCAAATATTTGTATTTGTGAAGCTGCAGCAATAAAATGTTTTATTATCTAATTAAGAAATGGACTAATTGTTTCGGCTGTACCTGTATAAATGATCGGGTTGTTTAAAATATGAGAAAACAACATTTTATAAACTCTCACTATGTTTTGAATGGTAAAATCTTAATTTGTGAAGTGCAGTAAAACATATCCCTCTGAGATGTAGTGGAGTACAAGTAGAAGGTTATCAAAAGACAAGACTCAAGTGACTCAAAGAACCTCAAGTATCAAGTTTTTGGACATTTGAGGCATGGCAATATGTTCAGACTTCTTTACTTTAGAGAAAGCCTTGAGAAAACAAGTGGAGTACTTTGCTGCTCATTCCCTTTAAATACAGGATTATTAATATGACAGGTGCTTCAGAATTCCCTTTTGGTTTGTTTGGATAATAGAGATAATAGATGGGAAATTCAAGAGGCAGTGATACTCTGGCCCAAAATTCAC
>CAKAOI010028701.1:40875-64185 GCA_916701655.1 Sebastiscus albofasciatus
CTAAAATGTAAATATATGCTGTCGTTTCTGATTCTTGATATCCTAATTTGGGTATTTCTCACTGTTTTGAGTTTATACACAAATTAAAGAAGAAGAATTGTCAGATAAATCAGTAATGAAAACAGTAGCTGTCCTAATAATAAGAAACGACTGAACAAAAGACCCACACAACAGAGTAAACAACAATTCATTTAATAATTAATCTTTGTGGTCTCTAGGGGAGGGGTTTGAAAGGTATAAAATGGTCATATTAAAATAATCGACCCAGTCTTTTCCCTCTCAGGATACCCACTGTCTAGTTGTCTTCTGACACAAGTCCTTATATTTTTTTTTATTATTCAGTTCTTCAGCAGATGTCCCACTTATCCATGTATATAACTTATTTTTATTGATGAAACAACTCGACAGTTCAATGTACAAGGCTCCCATAGTCCCAAATGGATATAACACACAACCAATGACACACAGGCAAACCTCCCTCTCAGCGTAATAAAGTCGTAGATGAGATCCTTGAAGAGGCCCAGAGGTCGCAATGGAGACGGCTTAATGTTCACAAACAGTTTTTCTGTGACGCAAGCCCTCTGCTCTTGTCCTCTGCATGATTTGAAAACAGATTACTACCTGGGGGAGAGAGTACTGGTTGATACCCGAAACAAAGACAAATAACATAACAGTGAATATATTTATTATTATAGAAGATAATTAATGTTAAGAATAATAATTACAAAGGCAATTTTCTCTAGACTACTATAATCTGGTCCTGCTCATATAGTCAAGAGGAGAGTGGGAAACAGTTACAGGAAGCTCTAAAAAGTACTGTGTTCACTCACACAGTGTAGCACAGTTCATTTCATCCTTTGAAAACAACCAAAAAAAAAAAAAAAACAAGCCAAAAAAATCTCATTATCAGTGAAGCTGAGGGGTTTAGATTTTTGGGTAAAGCAGGAGGTGCGATGCTTACCGATCTTCATTTAAAAAAAATGGTCTCATCAGTAATCTGTCTTTCCACAAGGACGAAGACGCACAGACAGAACAGAAAGCACCACTTTTTACCACTATTTCTAAAAGACCCTCGTCCACAATACCTAATCAGGGTTGATTTATGTAGAGGAAGGCTTTATAATAATAATATCCCATGAGTTAACCGAGCTGAGGATGAACCCTTTGACGTGTTTTCACAGTGTACATCCCTCTGGAAGTCCAATCCACCTGGAAAAGGCTTGCTGAAAAGCATGGATCATAATTCACCTGAAATATGAAAGAAAACTGTCCTCTGCCTTTTCCTACAGCTTTTCGAAATGGACTACTGTAATAACCAACCGCCAGTATAAAATAAAAAATACACCAAGGATGCACAGAAACCATGTACCTTTAAATTGCACTGATAGAACCATTGCGCATATTCCAAGTCACACTGATGAGTCTTGCATTTCCCTCCCTTCCGTCACCTCCAGCCAGTCATTACCCCTTTTTTCAGGGGTGGACTGGAGCTGGTTTTGTGTAACTGGGAGGGTTTAGTAGTCTGCAAGAGGAAAAAGGGGGCAGGTTGAGAGCAGCACAGTGATCCTGACATTTCCCTTAATCTCCTCCAGTGTTGTCCCTGTACTATCTGGACTCTCCGTCTTTGTGGGCGTTGTACAGTGCCAGCTCGGCCGGCCCTACGTGTCTGCGGGGAGGTGTGGACGACCGGCTGGTGATGGACGGAATGAGCGGAGGCGGCGCCCCCACTGCCAGAGCTCCCACCAAGCCTGCGGGGGTCTTTGTCAGGATGCCGTTGGGCACGTGGTGTGGGTTTAGATGGCCTAGGCGGGCGAAGAGGCCAGCGTGGTGGTGCTGGGAAGCATGAGAGGCTCCGTGGGGGAGCGAGTGGGCGAGAAGGCCAGGGTGGAGCTGCTCCAGGTGAGCGGCGGTAGCAGCATGCGATGGGCCTGAGAGGTGAGCGCCAGCGGGGATGTGTGGGTGCATCCCGTAGTAGCGAGCCCGCTCAAAGTCTTCCCTCAGGATCTGGGCACGCTGCTCCTCATCGATCAGCCCTCCTCCCGGGGGTCCGAGGTGAGGAGGGCGGTCAAAGTGATGGGCCATGAGGCCGAACTCCTGGCGGACAGCAGAGGCGGAGGCAGAGGTAGATGTCGGAGGGTGGTGAGGGTTGGCTGCTGCGGCTGCAGCTGCTACAGCCGCAGCCCTCTCTGCCTCCAGAAGGCGCTGATGCTGGAGCAGTCGGGCCAGATGTGGATCGGATCGCAGGGCTAGGTGAGGGTCTGCCCGAAGTGCCAAAGCCTCCCTACGATGCTGATGTTGCTGCTGAGCCGCCAGCTCCCTCCAGGGGTCCCATGTGAAGCTGTGTGGACCGTGTGATGGTCCTTGGCCTGGACCGTGGTGGAAACGGTCTCCTCCTGGACCCATCACCAAACCTGCAGCACCTGTGCTCCCCAGATATGCTTCAATGGCCCTGGAGCGGTCCAGCAGGGAAAGGTGTTGGTGGGAAGGCTGGTTTGGATTGGGTACCATGTGGGGAACACCGGGAGTGGGAGTCAGTGATAGAGAGGAAGAGGAAGGGGTGCCAGAGCGATGGTGGTGTGGATGGCTGTTGGGGCGTTCAAAGCTGTGGTTGGGTGCTGGGGGAGGCAGGGTGATGGGGATGTGCTCCGGCTCCTCTTTCCGCTCCTCTTTGACTTTGACTGGCGGGAGAAGCAGGGGAGGTTTGGAGACAGGCGTTGTGGTCCGGTCGGACTTCTTGGCCTGAGACAAAGAAGTGACAGAGGCAGAAGCTGCGGAGGAAGAAGGGAGGTTACCGTCTCTTTGGGAGTGCGAGGGTTCGTTGTGGAGGCTATGTGCTGTCGGGGCCATCGGGCGGGGGTAAAGGTCCATGGGAGACGGTGCTGAGCGGTTGGAGGGCGGGGGAGTGGTGAGCACAGAAGATGAGGAAGACCGTGGTCTGTCCCTGTCTGCTACTAAAGATGAAGGAGGTCCCCGTGAAGACACTGTCGGCTGTGGCCTCTTGTCCCCATCTCTGTCCCGCTCGCGGTCTCGGTCTCTACTTAAGCTGCGTGTCAGGTCCTCAATGGGTCCGGTGCTGCCCCCCAGGGCGCTGCTGTGGCCGTTAATGTGGGAGACCGGGGTGCTACTGCGGGCCTTGAAGGGAGGGGCGACTGGAGACATTCTCACAGGTTGTCGGCCATACAGCATATTGTCTCTGCAAAACATAATGTAAACAACAACAGTTACATAACGGAAATCTTTCATACCAATCCTTATATTTATCACTTTAACTAGTTTTTACTAGTGAATTGTGTGGCAGTTATAAATTCATATACAGTATATAAAAAATGGATTTATAATACAAGCGTAACTGGCCACAATGATAAACAATAGTATCACTCTTGAACAAATGGTTCTAAGTAGGGCTGGCAATCGATTCAAATATTTAAATCGCATGATTTAAATCGCACTCTTATCAACATGGGAGTGGGCAAATATGCTTGTTTTATGCAAATGTATGGATATATGTATTATTGGAAATCAATTAACAACACAAAACAATGACAGATATTGTCCAGAAACCCTCACAGGTACTGCATTTAGCATAAAACAATATGCTCAAATCATAACATGGCAAACTGCAGCCCAACAGGCAACAACAGCTGTCAGTGTGTCAGTGTGCTGACTTGACTATGACTTGCCCCAAACTGCATGTGATTATCATAAAGTGGGCATGTCTGTAAAGGGGAGACTCGTGGGTACCCATAGAACCCATTTACATTCACATATCTTGAGGTCAGAGGTCATAGAACCCCTTTGAAAATGGTCATGCCAGTTTTTCTTCGCTAAACTTTAGCACAACTTTGGAGCATTATATAGCCTTCTTCACGGCAAGCTACTGACAGGTCCCTATCTCACTGGGAGATCTGTGATCACAGGAATGCATGGTGTTTTTATGGGTACTTATTGCCGACTAATATCACCGTATGTCAAAAAAAAAAGGAATCCAAGCTCTTCCTTTAAAATGAAAGCCAGTGTTGAAATCAGCTGAATATCATACCTGTCCTTTTCATCCTTGATGTGGGGGATGTCTCTCCTCTCCACGTCCTTCGCTCGATCCCTCTCGTCCCGCTTATCCGGTCCTTTAGCCCAGCTGGGGCCGGGAGCGAACCCAGACGGGCCGCCATGTAGACGGTTCCATGGGTCGTGATGGTTGGGGTTGGACAGGCCTCCAACCACATTAGCTGGTGAATCTTTGGGGCCAAAAACAGATCCTGCTGCGGACAAAAACACATATTCTTTGCTAGAAAACACGAATAAAACAGCGTACAGTAGAAGCGATGTAAAACTTTTAAATTAAGTATTATAGTATAAACATCAGGCTTTGTTGTTAGCGTCTAATATCCTGGTGAGCATGATTATCAAGTCACAGTTCTGCAATCAATAATGGAGATAATATGGCAAGAAACTACACATACATTAAAAAAGAAAGAAAGGCGATTACTCAAATGCCAATGGGAACTTTAAAGGAGCAGTGTGTAGGATTTGGCGACATCTAGTGGTGAGGTTGCAGATTGCAACCAACTAAAAATTCCCCCGTGTGTCAAGCGTGTAGGAGAACTACGGTAGCCGACGTGAAAATGCAAATTTCCCTATCTAGAGCCAGTGTTTGGTTTGTCTGTTCTGGGCTACTGTAGAAACACGGTGGCCGGCTCCGTGAAGAGGACCCGCTCCCTATGTAGATGTAAATGGCTCATTCTAAGGTAACAAAAACAACATTTTTCAGATTATACACCAAAGAAAACATACTTAAAACTGGCAAAAAATATTATATATTGGCACGAGGATTTCTAAAAAAAAAAAAAAAAAAAAATCAAACAATACCCAGGCCTGGATCAAAGCTGCGCTGGTAGTAGTAAAAGCAGGAAGGCTGTAGACTTATCAGAACCAGATTTCAGTTCCTCACAAAATATATATACCATGAACTACTGCACCGTCACAAGAAACGCTCACAATACAATATCTGCATCCTTCTTTCTTTTTCTTGCTCACTGTGAATTATCCGTTGATAATAGAGGAACATATAACCAGTACAATGATGAGTCTCTCTGATGAAACTAACAGGCTAGCATGAGAGTTTAACATTTTTTTTTTAGGAGCAGCCACCTCCCCCAGTTCCTGTTTTCAGTACTGCTAACAGTTAGCTTTACAACCCAAACCACATTAGCAGATTAGCTGCTGAGTGTAATACAGTAGAGGAAGCGTCAAATTGGAGTAATCCCTTCCCTTTACCATGCTACTTTCACAATAATCTTCTTCATTTCACTTCTTTACACATTTTATTTCCAGGTGTTTACAGACTGTCCTTCATGATATTAACACTGGATCTTCTTTTGCTATTTTAATAGTAAGAGTTCCACACAAAAATGTCAGATTTACTGTGGAAGCGTCGGAAAGAATGCATTAACTACTGATCTCATGCTTATGTGCATTAAACAATCAAAAAAGTGGTAATATGAAAATGCATTGCTTTCTGTGCTCCAGCTCTGTTTTGAACAAACTTGATTGCCGACGTCGAACAGCAAAGGTGCAACTCGACAAGCTGCAACAAGCTCATCATAATTATTCATTAGCAGATTACGGAGAGCTTCTCCAATCACAGTAAATGTGCCAATTTATTCTTCTTACGATAGTCACCCACTCAGACGGATGTGTTACCGATTTATGAATTTATAAAAACGTTAAATATTGCACCGCGCGCGCGCGCGCGCGCACACGCACACACACACACACACACACACACACACACACACACACACACACACACACACACACACACACACACACACACACACACACACACACACACACACACACACACACACGACTAAATTGAAGGAAACCAGTGAACTTTGTGAGGATTGTTTCGAACCTATCCTTTAAGACTTGTGTTTTAAGAGTAGAGATGCTGTGAAACTGACCCAGTGTTGGACTGCCAAGTCCTCCAAAGGCACCAGAACCGAGGGCTCCCAGTGGGGTAAAGGGTGGGGATCGGCCATACGGATCTAAAACACAGGTAAACGTCAGAAACACTGTGATGATACGAACACTAATTTCTACACAGGCTTTAAGCGGTGCTGAAACTTCTCCAGTCAGACGAAGAACAACAACAACACAACGGTAATGGAAACTTGATTTACATTCTTTTATGAAAGGTCAAAGTAAAATGTGGAGTGGGTGAATCAAAGTGACAGGCATTGTTCGTGGTGTACAAGTAGCATACAGATGTGCCTTTTGAAGCCGCTCTTACCCAAGTGTGCAGTTGGTGCGAGGAAAGAGGTGTGGGGCGTTGATGGAGAGATGAAAGTAGCGGAGGACGGATTGACTGCCCCTGAGGGAAAGAAGTAGTAGTAAAAGAAAAAGAAATGTCACCATTCATCAAATCAAGTGCATCGAGCTGCTCGTAGACTTCATGCCGTGACTCAACATTGCAATGCTGTCAAACCTCAGGGGTGGGAGGACGTAACAAATCAAAATGCAAATACTGACAGGTGGTAAGAGAAGGAATTTATGAGTTCTTTAAAAGGGCGAGTCCATCTGCGTTCTGTTCCTTTTTTTTTTTCAAATGGAAAAGTCCACTCAGCCGTTAGTGACATAGGTTATCAAAGTAAGCTAATCGAAGAGACCAGACTCCATTTACAACAGTCATTTTACCTCGCAGAACACGGGAGTTACTGGTCTACCGCTGCATCAATCAGTTAGTCTGTTTGTGTTATTGTGTGACTTTCTGATCTGAACTAATGTAGCGTCCACAGCTGTACATTGCTTAACTTTAGTGCCGGTACTCCTGTCTGCTTCCCCAAACTGGGAGCATGCCGACAGCCATCTAAGTTACTGTATGTAATGTTAATACACTGACTATAAGGGTGTATATGTACTGTACATGTAGCAGCATCATTATGCAGAAACCTACACCAGGTCACGTGGGAAAACATTTTTAGAAGGGCTTGAGAAAATGTCATTTTGACGCTAAAACATACTTTGACAAATTTGAACACATAAGGAACACCACTGGGAAACTACAGAATGATCTAAAAACCAAAAACCCTTTCAGTCAAAATCATGTGTGCAGCTGTGAAACACTAAAGAAAAAATGTCCCAGTACATTACACAACTTTAAGTTGTCAAATCAACAATAAATTCACATTCTGTCAGCTGTTCTTAAGAGAAATAAAATGTTTAGAAATGCACCTGCAGCTGAGAACATACTGGGAGGTCTGGTTAGATCATGAGTGGGAGGCATGGCTCCTCCCATGGGCCCCATGGGGCCCAGTCCCCCGGCTCCAGGAAGACGGGCCAGCAGGTCACTACGGAAGTCCAACTTGTGAGGATCAGCCTGCATCAGCTGAAAGAGGCGAGTAGAACAGGCATTTAAAAGGGATTTCCATTTCAATATTCAATACAATTCAATTGAATTTACTATCTGGGAGATTACAACACGTGATTTCAATAAAGAAACACATACCTTCACTTTTTTCTGATGGCTCAGAATCATCCAGGCCACATACACATGCATAGCACACCACTTTCCTGGTTTCTGCACAGCACAAAAGAAAATCACAGGGGTTTACTTTGTTAATCCATGAATCTTGCATGTACACCTTTAAAGCCTTTGCACACAGAGTCAGATGATCTTCCAGTCGTTCACAAATATCTCATTCAGCCGGAACACAAGAATGGTGTTTTCCAGCTGGAAATAAGGATACCCGCTAGAGTTCATTATAAGGGAATATATTTTTAAAAAAGTCAGTGAAAAACGCATAAGCAAGGATACAAGAAAATCACAGGGGAGAGAACAACCATGTACATCATACACAGGGTAATGTCTGGCTTCTGAAATATCTAACTGGGTGTGCAAGGGCAGAGAATAGACCAGTAGCAGTCAAGATTACAAGTGAGATTAGTGCAAAGAGTGAGTGAAGCAGTGAGAAAGTAAAAACAGGCTGAAGGTTTTAAGGAGCCAAGGGATTCAAAAACATCTGTTTTTGCTTACATTACTGATTCTCAACGATGTCCCAAATGGATCAGTTAGCTACAAGAAAACAGAAGTGTAAAACCACTTTTAATCCACATATCTCACTTTTTATCAGGAAGTAGTTTTGCACTCTTTACTGCACTGACTATGCCCATGTTGCAGCACATCCTAGCCTAACCTTTGGTTGTCCACATCTATACAGACCTAATACAAACAAAAAGGGAGGATATCTCTAGAGTGATGATGCAAACTTCAGTGTCTTAGTAAGCATGATGTTGACCTTACCCTGGGGTCTTTGGGCTGCAGGTGGTGAGGCACAACCCCGAGTCGTGCGGATATATCAGGACCCGCTCCCTGAGGGACAAGAGGCTGTCATACACACAGCCAACACAACACATGAGCCATGACCTACACAACCTACTTTTCCCTCGATCTATAATCTATTGACTATTTTACTGATTAGTTGATTCATCTAAATGATTAATTTCCTCCAAAAAAAAACTGACGTTGGGGAATCGGCTCGTTGCTCTGCTTCAACTGTGGACGGCCAACCAAAATTTCTGACATGTCAGAGTTTCATCCGACAGTCCGACGGCCGGTTGGGAGGAGTTAATCCGTCCTCGGTCCTCCCTTCCCCCGTACACTGCACGGCAAATGACGCCAGACGAAGATGAATTACGGTCCGACTCTAAAGTGAGTCGTGTGGCTAAAAATTCAGGCCAGAAATGGGCTGAAATCGTACAGTGTGTGCCCAGCTTAAAGGCAGGGTTGACGATGTTATCCAGTCTACACTATTTGTTCTATTGGTTGAAATGGTCTTTACACCCCGACAGCGATCCATTACTGATGAGCTCTGAAAAAGGAGCAGAAAAGAGCCGTCATCTGTAGCTGCTGTAATCCTGTAAAAACGTCTACCAATCACTGCCTCGAGGTCCGCTTGGAAAGAATCAATCAGACGCCTCCCTGCCTCCCTGCTCGTTCTCTACCCTTGGCGTGCACCAGCCTGAACTCAAAGCGCGTCGCCGCCGCAAGATTACTGGAGAATGGAAGAGTTCACTCAGCCCTGCAGTAGCACTGCTGCGGTTACTTGTCATGAGGTAGCGTCGTTGAGTTGAGGTCCTCTCTCCGCTCTGTGTCTGTGAAGTTGTTACGATGCGGCGGTGCTCGTGCATGTGTGTGTGGGGGGCGTTGCTTTGGAAGGAGCCCCGAGTGGAGGGGTGGGTTTAGACGGAGCTCCTGAGGCGATGCTACTTTCAAATTATGCTAGCTTTCCAACATCGTCGACCCTGTCTTTAAGGTTAAGAGTTTACAAAAGAGTCCTTATGAAGCTTCTGTGCTGTGAGAGGCTCGATGCTAAATTACCCTCCAGTGCTTCCAACATTGTCTGGGAAGTCCTATTTGTTATCAAACACGCTTCATATTTTCATCAGTGTTCTTCCAGCGCGGGTGATCAAATGAACTGAACGGTCTCTCCTGCCAATGTTGAGTATAATTACACCAGGTAATGTGAGATTTCCCCTGACAGCATGACATCTAGTGGCTATACAGGAATATTTAACACAAAAGATGTAGAGAGTTTTTCTCACCTTTGGCTGAAATGCTCCTTGTAAGGAGCTGAAAGGCCCAGTGGGAGGAATCACAGGCTGGATACTCGGCACTGAGGGCGGCTGGTAATGTGGGAAGAACTACCATGACACACACACACATACATACAGCTTAGTGACCACTGAACAAGTTGATTAAATAAATTTTGTTTAGCACACTTTAAATCTAGTTATTGTTTCAAATGTTTAAGGATGAATCTGAAATGTATTCTCTTTATAATTTAATATATTAATCTGTAAATTATCACCACCAACATAATCTGTAAGATAACACAAAGTACTCACAGGGTGTCGGTACAGTCCGTCCGATTTGCTTAGATACTTATCAAACTAAAAAGACAAAAGCAGTGCGTGGGTTAAAACATAAAAAAAACAACCCTGAACACAGTCCACATTCCAGCCACACAGGAATTTCAAGTACGACACAGATGTTCAGCATAACAACAACAGAGAGCATCTCACCAGAGGTGGCGCGGTAGCTGTGGGGTGCAGGAAGGGCGTGAAGTGTTGGTGCGTGTGCGTGTGTTGGTGCTGGTGGTTGTGCTGATGGAACTGGAAGGCCAGAGGCGGGATGCTCGTCTGGTTCTGAGACGTCCGACCCGATGGACCCGGTGTGGAGTTCGATGCCGATGGACCACCAGGAGTGGAGCGGCCCGCAGCTGCTGCATTATTTTCAGCCCCTGGGACGCTGCGTCTGCCCTCGCGCTCTTGTGAATTCAAGAAGTGGGAGTTTAAGTTTTGACGCAACAATTCTTGGTCTACAGTGGAGGGAAATAAAAAGAGAGAGAAAATAAATAAAACAAATCAAAACAGATTGGCTCTTTAATTTCAGTATAAAAATGACAAATATTACTACGTTATTGTGCCCGCTTTTAACACACAAGAACAACACATATGGGATTTTTACGGTGCCACTTATCAAGTCTCCAGATTAGGGCTTTCAAAGTTAACACGATAACGCAAATTCATTACACAACTAATTTCTTTAATGCATTAACGCAACTTGCGATTTTTAGGTTGTAGCAGGCTCAGAGTGAAGATACTGACATCAGATGAAACTAAAAAAACTCAGGAATCTATTAGTACCAACCATGTCATACTCGCTTGTCAGGAAGGACGCTAAATAACACTCCACACTTGTGCTAAATTTTGGTGAGGAAAAACTGGCATGGCCATTTTCAAAGGGGTCCCTTGACCTCTGACCTCAAGATATGTGAATGTAAATGGGTTCTCTGGGTACCCACGAGTCTCCCCTTTACAGATATGCCCACTTTATGATAATCACATGCAGTTCTGAGCAAGTCATAGTCAAGTCAGCTCACTGACAGCTGTTGTTGCCTGTTGGGCTGCAGTTCGCCATGTTATGATTTGAGCATATTTTTATGCTAAATGCAGTACCTGTGAGGGTTTCTGGACAATATCTGTCATTGTTTTGTGTTTTTAAATGATTTACAATAATAAATATACACATGCATTTGCATAAAGCAGCATATTTGTCCACTCCAATGTTGATAAAAGTATTAAATACTTGATTTTGAACAGATAAAAAATGTGCGATCAACTATGGACAATCGTGCGATTAAATATTCTAAACGATTGACTTCCCTACTCCAAAAACAATATAGTATAACATGCAGCCTCCAGTTTACAGAAAGAATGCTATACTTGCAGTGCTGACGCGATCAGACCTCAGTTCATCAATCTACAACTTCCTCAACCCCCCAGACGAACCCAGACAACCGCCAGAGGAAGTCTGGTTTTGGTTTATTTCAGTCGCATATTAGTCATTGTGTTCCCATAAACAGCTGAAACAGACTGTAACAGCAGTGAAAAGTAGCATTCCCGTTGACTGTACCTGCTGCTGTGGAGTGGCCAGGACCTTGTAGCAGAGGTGGAGGGGGAGGAAGGCCAGGTGAGGACGTGAACAAGGCTCCAGAGCTGGCTCGGGATGGGGGTCGGAGGGGCCCTGAGGATCCTAAGCCCCTGGAGTAGGACACACTGGTGGAGGGAGTCGGGGGGCGCATGGAGGATGAGGAAGACGCAGATGAAGCAGATGAGGGAGGTTTGACTGGGGTGTTGCTCCTGAGAAGAAAGAAAGTTTAAATAATGAATAAAAGAATTAAGCCAGCAAGGACTCACATAATCAAAAAAGAATATAATAAAAAGGTGCTCATAATTTATATACCTGTTGATGTTGTAGATGGAGTGAGACCGTACAGGCAAAGTGAGGAAGGGTTTGGGTTTGGAGAGTGGCGGGCTGCCGTTGTGGCGGCTGCCGTTTCCGTTGAACGGGCTGGACCGGGGGACCGTGCCCGGGGCTGTGACCGGGGAAGGCAGGCAAGAGAAGGGGGCGGAAGAGGTAGAAGAAGAAACAGGCTCTGGGAAATGCTGCTCCAAGCTTTTCTCCTGGCTTCGCTCCAGGCCGGATACTCTCGGGGTCACCATCAACCGCGAGACACCGCCACAACGGGCCGGGAGAGGCGGGCAGATTTTGGCCATGGATGTGCCCATGTTTGAGGGGGCAGGCTCCACAACTAAAGAAGAGAACATCAGTCAGCACATCTCCAGCACATTACAGCACAGAGTGACAGCAGTGAGGGTGGGAAAATGCAACAGAGAGGGACACCACAAACCCAAAATGTGAACTAGTGCTTAAGGTTTGAGGGATTCACAGTTCCAAATTTTAGACCTAAATACATTTTCAAAGAAAGAGACCAAATCCCAAGGGCAGTGAGAGTCGAAATAGACCCGAGGAAAGTCAGGAAAATTGGAAAATTATCATTATTGACTAAACCCACACCATGGAATACCAAACAACGGATATTTTGTGTCATATCACATCAATGTACAGCGCTGTGATGCTTTAATATTTGTAGATAATTCAGCACTAGTGTCCCATTGAATCAGAATATAATGATACAAGAATTAAAAACAATCCCAGCTAACTTTAGTAATTTTATGTTAAGATCTAAAAATAGGCTTGTGAGGACTGACATCAGTTCACGGTTTCATGAATATCTCGTACCTTTCCTCGTACTGACTGTGAAGACTGGGTCCATGTCGTTGTCTGAGGCCTAAATGGGGATAAGAAACAAAATTAAATTTAGACTCAATTCAACATTTCAATCAGCTATTTCTTAATGTGTCTACTATACAACCCAACAAATTAATATCTTATTAAATATCAGAGAAGGTTGAGTTTATCTTGTTGTGTTCCAAATCAAAAATACAGTGTGATGTTTTTCAAGTAATGGTAAAGGCACACACCTTGTCTCCTGTATCACTCTCAGTGTCACACTGAAAGAAGACAACCACAGAAAACAAATTAAGATTTGCTATCTATTAGAAGGTAATGTACAGTTTTAGACGAGTTTTCACTGTGTTGCAGGACATTTATACATCAGAACATCATGTTCACTATAATATTAGAAAATAAACTTACAATATAGCCAGTCTCCAAAGGGTGTCCCTAGAGAAAAAATAATATATAGTATTTTAAAATAGGTTTTGAATATGTATATAAATTACAGCTTTAAAAAGGTATAATAAAATTACATAACAATATTTCCTGGTTTGTTAGGAATCACCCTGCACTGTTTCATTACACAAACACCCTTGAATGTTAGGTGTTGTCAACCAGTTTTACTGGCTCATTTTAAACGACAGGATAAACAGGTAAGCGGCACGACAGAAATGTAAACATTTGCTATTTGATTAAGAATTAGCTCAACATCTAACATGACAAGATGAAGGTGGATTAATCAGAAACATTCACCTCTATCTTTCTCCTCTTATTTCTGCTCTTGTTCCAGCAGCTGCTGGAGTAGCTGTGCGGGGCTCCTTCCTCCGGCTCGGACAGTGGCCCTCCTCCATTCTCCTCCGGCCCTCTCTTCCCCTTGTTCCTCCTTCCCAGCATATCAGTGCGCTGACTGGGCTTCAGAGAGCAGTCCATCTGATAAGGAGATACAAAAAAAAAATCAGTGTTTACATGTCCAGCAATAAGCATGAATGTGTATGCCTGAGGGCAAAGACCATAGGCTAGCTACATACTGATTAATGTCCTGGTGGACCTAATTTCTGCATACTTTCTACCCTGAGCGATGGCAAAAATAGAAACACCAGAATGATGTAATGCAATACAACAGCCTGCATGAGACGTCAGCTGTTTCTGTGTAGACTCAATTATACGGTGTGTTTTGAGACGGTATTTGTGGTTGTATTGTAGTCATTTAAAACTAGCAGCCTAAAAATACTACTGTAGAGTTTAATCAATACTTCTGACAAATGTCCACAATGAAAACACAAAAGGACAGTGGTATTAGAGTGCATTGCAGGTTCCCATCTTTCTGATCACTTATCATCTCCACTTATCTACCTCAGGGTGTCAGAGGATAAATCTGAGATGATAAAACCAGTTAGGAAAGAGAAAGTAAAAGCATCTCTGCTACACAAAACATCATTTTTTTTCTTTTTGTTTTTTCTGGTGAAATACTGTAAAGCACTACCTCTTCAGAGCCCTAAAAATCATTAAAATTAAATCATTTAAAAAAGGAAAAACCAGTCTGTGATGAGAGGTTGCTAGTAGGCGTTGCTTGGCTATATAGAGTCACACGCTAAAACCAGTGACTTATACAGTATGAAAAGAGTGAGTACAAGGTGCAACTAACGATTATTTTTACTGTTGATGGTTTCGATTGATTAATCGATTAGTTGTTTGGTTTATAAAATGGTGAAAAATGTTGATCAGTGTTCCCCAAAGCCCAAGATGATGGCCTCAAATGTCTTGTTTTGTCAACAACTCAAAGATATTCAGTTTATTGTCATAGAGGAGTAATGAAACCAGAATTGTAATTTGTTTTTCTCTTAAAAAATTACTCAAACTGATTAATCAATTATCAAATTAGTTGGTGATTAACTTCATAGTTGTCAATTAATCGATTAATCGTTGCAGCTCTAATCATCGTTACGCTGTTTGGTTGGATCCTAAGTGCATCCTAAGTGCAGGTAAATCATCATGAAGGTCACCACAGCTTGCCTTGTTTTTAAATGAATTATCTTCTACAGAATAACTGCGGACAGTTATTCAGGAAGTTAGAAATTCGGAAAAGGAAATTGCCACATTCCAGCAGTAAACACTGTATTTTTTTTTTTTTTTTTTTTACTGGTATGTTTACTTTTTTTCTATTAGCAATTTCAGATATTAACCAACCAGCAATTTTGTCATTCACTGGTGGATTTGACTGTAAAATCAAGTTACACAGGAGGAGACTTAGTGGAACTGTCTGTGCATGTAAATAGGCAGTTTTACATAACCTGCTGACAAATTATTTGGTTTCCTGTCCTGATGCAGAAGTGAAATGGCTTCAGACCACCCTGAAGGCAGATTATTAATATTATAGATTATTTTCTCTTCATCAGATTGTCAGTTGTGCCACATGCATACACATGTATGATGTATTGAAGTTCTAAATGCGTGGTGGAAACCAACCAAATGCTGATTTTATAATCCACATTAGTGTCCTTTCTTGTCTTGATTGATTGATTGATTGATTAATTGATTGATTGATAACTAAGCTGAGAAAGTAGAGAATGAAAAGTATTATGTGAAGTAGGGATGTGTATTGGCAAGAATCTGGCATACGTATCATGATACAGGGGGTTACAATTATTGCAAAACAAGGTTATATTGCATTTTTTAAAAATCTAATTTTAGGAAAACTGTCATAGTATAAAGAACACACCACCATATGCATAAAATCTGAGTAAATAAAGTTTACTTTTGTATGTAATCAGAATAGTGAGATCTGCATTTATCTCAGTCCCAGTAACATCAGTAACATCTACTTTGAGAGGGCACGTACACTAAGAAGGTGCATATATTTGCAAATGAAATAAGTATTGACTGAGTTAATCTTTGCATGTAAAATATTAAATAAAAATCAATCGTGTTTTGAGAATCAATACAGTATCACAAAACATAATCACGATATTCGATATTTTCTTACACCCCTAATGTGAAGGTCCAAGTACTTAAACAACAGAATCGCTGCAGTCGATTAATACTTAAATTATACCCATTGAAATTATTTCTTGTGGATTATTACTTCTTTCTTAGTCTGAAAAGCCATTTGGCAGCTCATCAACACCTCACTGAATTAGGACATGAATAATTGAGGCCTCTCCAGAACGCATCAGAGGGATGCCTTGGGGTTTGGGGTTGGCCCGAGTGGATGAAGCGAAGAATAGTGTCAAGAGTTGAGGAGTTCAATCTGAAGGCTTTTTCACACCTTTAGCTGGAGGGGAAGAAGGCATGATTTGATGTGATGGGAGAGGAGTAAAGAGGACCAAATAAGTCAATCTGGAGTGAGCACATCACTCCGGTTTTAGCTGCACTTCACTGGTTGCCTCTCAAATTTAGAATTGATTTTAAGATATTATTATTAACTTTTAAAGCTCTGCATGGTTTGGCACCAAGCTACATCATTGAGCTCCTTACACCGCGTAACCTGAGGTCCTCTAACTTGGCTCTACTGGTTGTACCCAGGTCTAGGCTGGTGACTAAGGGTGACAGGGCCTTTGCCATCAATGCCCCCAGACTGTGGAACAGCCTACCTCGGGACCTCAGGTTAGCTAGCTCTACTACCAATTTTAAATCTCTTCTAAAAACCCATTTTTTTTTATAAAAAAAAAAGACTTTTATCTCCGTAAGGTAACAGCTTGGGGCACCTTTTCCCACAGCTTATATTGTCCTGTTTTGGCTTATGTGTGGTAACTTATTGTTTTGATACCACTGGTTACAGGTTTTAGTTTTCTCATTATTGTGTCTTTATGTTTTGTTCTTTTATTGTTGTTTTTATTTTGTCTGTATTTCATTGCATCTGTGCAAGCACTTTGAAACTATGTTTAGAAAGGTGCTATACAAATAATTATTATAATTAATAATCCTGATAATGATCTTGTACTGCACTAGAGTTTTTACTCTTGTGTGTTATACTCTATCCTAGATTTTATTTTTAGCTTGTTTTTATTTTCTAATATTTAATGTTTTTATAACTGTTTTAAATTATGTCTTAATGTTCTCCTGCACTTTGTCGCAATGTTCTTAAATGTTTATGTAAAGCACTTTGAGTTGCCCTGTTGCTGAAATGTTTCTTTCTCTGGGCCATACGGACACTGAACAAACAATAAATCTGTGCAATATTAATACACTGAATGTGAAATACATTTGTCTGTGCAATATATCCTTGATGCAATATACACCTCAAGTGCAACTTTGTTTACATTTTATTTATTACATCTACCCTACCTATTTTACAAGTGCAATTACCTCTGTTTACATTAAATCTATTTTTATATTTTATACTTCTAGTGTAACACTTCTGTTTATATTTATTCATTACATCTACTTTACTTGTTTTATTTGCTTTATAACTGTGTGTGTTTTACCTTTTATATGTTTTACCTGTTTTATTTGCTTTATAACTGTGTGTGTGTGTGTTTTACCTGTTATATATTGTACCTGTTGTATTTACTTTATAACTGTGTGTGTTTTACCTTTTATATGTTTCACCTGTTGTATTTACTTTATAACTGTGTGTGTATTACCTTTTATATGTTTCACCTGTTGTATTTACTTTATAACTGTGTGTTTTGCCTGTTATATGTTTTATCTGCCTCGTTTATTCTTGTCAAGTACTTGTTTTAAAGCACTGACCAGAAGTGGCAACTGTGAATCTCGTTGTATTTAATACAATGACAATAAAGCTATTAATTATTATTTTTTTTGTTATGTTGTATAGTCTTAAATTGTGCAAAACAAATAAAATAAACAATCTTATCAATTCGTTTTAAAAATAAAATGCTGTTTTGGTGAATGACAGCTTTGGTGTAAACATGAAGCATATTTACCTCCAGTGCCTCCAAGCTGACAAAGCTCGCAATAGCGAAGCCATCGATGATGTCTTCCTCGCAGGACACCGACTCCCTCTTCCTCCTGCGTGGAGGCCTGTGTCTCCCGAACCCAGGCCGGCATTCTCTCCCACCGGGACCGGCACCGGGACCCACCGGCACCCCCCCACTGTTCGTCCCACCACAAGCCTCCCTGTCGGAGCCTGAGGACAGGGATGTGGCCCTCTGCTCGGCCAGGTCCACTCTCCTCCTCCGCCGCTCCCTGTCTCTCTGTGACCGGGACCGGCGGCTCTGCCTGAACCCAGTGCTCCTGCTCGGACCCTCCATGTTCAATCCTCCTTTTGTAGCTCCAGTGAGACCCAAAAGGCACTTTAATATCAAGTCCAGGTAGAAGGCACCAGTTAAAAACACCACCACACAGGCAGCCCTCCTGTGATAAAATGGCTGATGTTAATGGAACCAGTGGCTATTATTCACCCTCCTCTGACAACAGTCTCTCGGCATCAGAGCCTTCTTTCTTTCGGCGGAATTTTAGTGTCATTTCAAAGAATCTGATCTGCAAACTTTAGCTCCACATATTGACATTTAAATCCACTTTAAATGTCAGGACATAGCTGGTAGAAGTGCTAACATTAAGCTAAGCTAGCAAAGAAATTAAAGTTATATACGCATGTAAACAAAAAGAAAAAGACAAGTCTAGTATAAAGCAGGTCAAATCACAACTAGACTAACATTATTAAATTAATTAATCAATAGTGCGTGTTTGATTTTCCTAATTTTCTGCACACGCTGACAAATTTATTAGCAAAAACTATGCTAGTCAGCTAGCTAGTTAGCAAAGGCCAATAACCCAGATATCAGACATTAACACGTTATTATTATATTAATGTTAAATGATTACTGTTAACAGCTACTCACAATCTAAAGGAGTAAAACACGAGCTCTCCGGTGGAGTTAAAGTGATGCTAATGCTAACTGTGTTTGTTTCCAGCTAGTTAGCTCGTTAGCATGTCCACGGCTAACTCAATACATCTCTATATTTATAATCAGCCAGACTAGAGACAGAAGAATAAAACTATATTCTTACAACGTGTCTGGTAAAGACTGACTAAAGAAGCCGGAGAGTTAACCGTTAAGCTAGCTAACTAATAATAATAATCCTGCTGCCAACAGGAACAAACGTTTCTCCTCCTGTCGAGATGTTGATGACCGAAAGAATCACATCAGAAGAAAAGACGTAACGTTAGCATGAAGCTAGTTAGCATGAAGCTAGTTAGCTAGCACTCTAGCTAGTTAGCTAACGTTAGCACTGTAGCTAACTAGCACTGTAGCTAGCACTGTAGTTAGCACTGCAGCTAGTTAGCACTGTAGCTAGCTAGCACTGTAGCTAGCTGGCACTGTAGCTAGTTAGCACTGTAGCTAGCTGGCAATGTAGCTAATTAACACTGCAGCTAGTTAGCACTGAAGCTAGTTAGCACTGTAGCTAGCTGACACTGTAACTAGTTAGCACTGTAGCTAGCTTACACTGTAGCTAGTTAGCACTGTAACTAGTTAGCAGTGTAGCGAGTTAGCACTGTAGCTAGCTAGTCAGCTAGCACTGAAGTTAGTTAGCACTGTAGCTAGTTAGTCAGCTAGCACTGTAGCTAGCTAGTTAGCACTGTAGCTAGCTAGTCAGCTAGCACTGTAGCGAGATGGCACTATAGCTAGTTAGCACTGTAGCTAGCTAGTTAGCACTGTAGCTAGCTAGTTAGCTTCTGTAGCTGGTTAGCTTCTGTAGCTAGCTAGCGTTAGCCGGTCCAGCTGTTAGCATCAAGCAAGAACCTTTTTCTTTTTTTTTTTTTTTTTTTTAAAGGAAACAGGAAGTAAATGTTTTTTTTTACAACTAATCGTCCTTTAAATGAGAATATGTCGCTTCTTTAACCGCAGCTCTTCTCTCGTTCCGCCTCCTTCTCCATCATAAAGACAAAACAACAAATCAAGGCCCAGATATCGAAGCCTCGGGCTGGATTTCCTCGGGTGTCGGCCGAGCCCCCGTCGGGCTGGGCAGCTCCTTCATGCAGCCTCGCTGGGTGTAATCCAATGTTTAGGATTAAAGTTGCCAACGTTTCCGGTGTCAAAGATGTTTCTTATTCTCTACTAAATCCAGAGTGCAGATAACAGACGGAGGGAAAGAGCAGGGCTCCGCTGCTGCTGCTGCTTCACAAGTTTCCACTGAATTGTAGATTTATGGTGAAATCAGGGAGACAACCCTTCAGTCAGCCGAGCAGGGCATTGTGTGAGCCGCTCTTCTTCCTCAGTCAGCAGCCTGCTGCTCCACAGTGAAGCTGCTGCACACTGCCTCCATGTGGAGGCTGGCTGTGGGGGACTTAGTCTTGTTTTTATCAAATTTTTATTATATCACAGCTCCAAAAACATTACCTGGAGGAAATGCATTTTTATTTACAAAAAAATATGCTATATTTTAGTCAACAGATAATACTTTATGCTGTATATCATACAACTATTTATTATTTATGGAAAATTCAATATTCATAAGAAACATAACCAGGAACCAAGCCAACTTTTCTACACTTTATTAATGGATTTAAACAATATAGCACCATCTTATCTAATGTTAAAAACAAAAAAACTATTAAAGGTCCCATATTGTGCTCATTTTCATGTCCATACTTGTATTTTGTGTTTCTACTAGAACATGTTTACATGCTGTAATGTTAAAAAAACACTTTATTTTCCTCGTACTGTCTGCCTGAATATACCTGTATTTACCCTCTCTGTCTGAAACGCTCCATTTTAGAGCATTTCAATGGAATTGCAACGGAATTGCGTTGGTAGGCAACAATTTGGGTCTATGTTTACTTCCTGTTAGCTGATGTTATTTATATACACTGCAACCGGATATAAACTGGGACACATTTAGAAGGTCTATGTTTAAAACTGTGTTATGGTCTAAATATTGTATATTTGTGACATCACAAATGGACAGAAATCCTAACGGCTTGTTTCGAACGCGCAATTTCTGAATACGGGCTGTGTGTATTTCTCCACATATTGAGCGTTTTTATAGTTTAACAGTATTTATATATCACTTAAACCTGCTTTATAATGTAAAAGACCTGAAAATCTCACTTTTTACAATATGGGACCTTTAAGACCTTTATGTTACTTAAATACTATGATTTGATGCATATAACAAACTCTGGCATTATAAATGTATATGTAGTTATTTTTTGCCTACTTTTTGTTTTCTATCATCAATGTATCTGTTTGTACCTCTGTATATAATAATAATTATTATTATTATTATTATTATTATTATTATTATTATTACTACTACACTGGTAATAAAGAGGTGACAAAATGTCTTCACTCAGAGGCAACTCAGTTGCCAAGTGATTTATTTTCTCAATTATGTAAACAATTAAATAATTATATAGAGCTATCGTTTGTATTAGACAGGCTTTGTTGACAGTTAGTGTTGGTTGTGTGTTTTAGCGGTTGTGTGATGTATTGAGCCTTACTGTGAGTATGAATGTTATGGATGTGTATTGATTAGGGCTGTCAAAGTTAACGTGATAACGTGTTAACGCAAAATGGTTTTAATGCCACTCATTTCTTTAATGCAGTAACGCAACTTGCGATTTTTAGGTTGTAGCGGGCTCAGTTTTAAAGCTAGAGTGAAGATACTGGTATCATATGAAACTAGAAAAACCTAATGAATCCATCGATACCAACCATGTCATACTATCTTGAAAGCCAGCTAGCAAGAAGGAGGCTAAATAACGCTCCAAACTTATGCCAAATTTTGATATGTGTCAGATATGTGAATGGAAAGTGAATGATATGTAAATTAAAAAAAAAAAAATAAAAAAAAAAATAAATTAAAAAAATTAAAATTTAAAAATAATGAAAAATAAAAAAATTTAAATTAAAAAATTGAAAAATTAAAAAATAAAAAATAAAAATAAAATAAAATTTAAATCAATAACTAATAATAATAATAATAATAATAATATTGACCACCACTTCTTCTTCTTCTTTTCTTCTTCTTTAGCTTTGAGGTATTACCGCCACCTACTGGACTGGAGTGTGGAGCAGTTGATTGGCAGGAAAAATATAAATGAAATAAAAAAAATTTAAATTAAAAAAAAATTAAATAAAAAAATTTAAATTTAAAAAATAATGAAAATGAAAAAAATGAAAATGAATGAAAAATAAAAAATAAAAAATAAAAAAATAAAAAATAGAAAATAAAAAATAAAATTTAAATCAATAACTAATGATAATAATAATAATGATAATATTGACCACCACTTCTTCTTCCTCTTCTTCTTCTTCTTCTTCTTCTTCTTCTTTAGCTTTGAGGTATTACCACCACCTACTGGACTTGAGTGTGGAGCAGTTGATTGGCAGGAAAAATATAAATGAAATAAAAAAAATTTAAATTAAAAAAAATTAAATTAAAAAAATAAAATTTAAATAAATAATGAAAATTAAAAAAATTAAAATTAAAAATTAAAAATAAAAATAAAAAATAAAAAAATAAAATAAAAAATAACATTTAAATCAATAACTAATAATAATATTGACCACCACTTTTTCTTCTTCTTTAGCTTTGAGGTATTACCGCCACTTACTGGACTGGAGTGTGGAGCAGTTGATTGGCAGGAAAAATATAAATAAAATTAAAAAAAAAATTTAAATAAAAAAAAAATTAAATTAAAAAAATGAAAATTGAAAAAAATGAAAATTAAAAATAAAAAATAAAAAATAAAATAAAATTTAAATCAATAACTAATAATAATAAAATAAGAAGATTGACCACCACTTCTTCTTCTTCTATAATTCTTCTTTAGCTTTGAGGTATTACCGCCACCTACTGGACTGGAGTGTGGAGCAGTTGATTGGCAGAAAAAATATAAATAAAATAAAAACAATCTAAATAAAAAAAATTGAAATTAAAAAAAAAAAATTAAATAATTTTTTTTTAAATTTAACAAATAATGAAAATGAAAAAAATGAAAATGAAAAATAAAAAATAAAAAAAATAAAAAATAAAAAAATAAAAAATAAAAAATAGAAAATAAAATTTAAATCAATAACTAATGGTAATAATAATAATAATGATAATATTGACCACCACTACTTCTTCTTCTTCTTCTTTAGCTTTGAGGTATTACCACCACCTACTGGACTTGAGCGTGGAGCAGTTGATTGGCAGGAAAAATATAAATGAAATAAAAAAAATTTAAATTAAAAAAAAATTAATTAAAAAAAAATTAAAAAAAATTAAAATTTAAAAAATAATGAAAATTAAAAAAATTAAAATGAAAAATAAAAAATAAAAAAATAAAAAAATAACATTTAAATCAATAACTAATAATAATAATAATAATAATAATAATAATAATAATAAAAATAATAATATTGACCACCACTTTTTTTTCTTCTTTAGCTTTGAGGTATTACCGCCACTTACTGGACTGGAGTGTGGAGCAGTTGATTGGCAGGAAAAATATAAATAAAAAAAAATAAAAAATTTAAATAAAAAAAAAATAAAAAATTAAAAAATTAAAATTGAAAAAATAATGAAAATGAAAAAAATGAAAATGAAAAATAAAAAATAAAAAAATAAAAAATAAAAAATAAAATAAAATTTAAATCAATAACTAATAACAATAATAATAATATTGACCACCACTTCTTCTTCTTCTATAATTCTTCTTTAGCTTTGAGGTATTACCGCCACCTACTGGACTGGAGTGTGGAGCAGTTGATTGGCAG
>CAKAOI010028702.1:0-22490 GCA_916701655.1 Sebastiscus albofasciatus
CACACTCACTCTCTCACTATATTAAAGGGAGTCTATAGCATCAAAATTAAATATACATGCATTTTTTTCTTTACCTTTTTAAACATTATCTAAGTCAGTTAACTAGAAATGATTAATTTTAACTTATATTCACACATTGTGGCTCTTACAACCACATCATACATAAAGTCACATAATACAACATCATATACATATGTATGTTCCCAATCAGTGATCACAGGTTTGGTGTAGCTTCAGCCAGTGTTTCACCTTTTCATTAAATGTTTTCAGGTCAGATTGTATTTTTATTTCCGTTGGTAAGGCATATTCCATCACATGTATTCCTTTTATTGAAAAAGACGACTGACCGAAGGTTGTTTTTGCGCTGTGCCACTCTGCAGTTACCATTTGTTGATCCCCTGGTGGCTATTATCTATTGGTGTTTATTTTTGTGACATATGGACAAAGTACAGCTGGGGCGCAGATTGTTCACACATTTAAAAATCAATTTGATTAAAGAGAACTTGGTTACAGAGAACCGGCCTTAAACTGGTACCTGCCTGATTTGTGCTACTATCAGTATTTGCAGAATGAACAAAAGACATCAGTGGGAAGCACCAATATAATTAGAATATTTTATTAGTTTGAATTCCATATATTAACAAATTACAAGACAAAAAATAACTGAAACAGTCAAGTGTTTTCGTGTCCAAAGCTTAAGAGTTTAAACATTAACCGACAGCATTAATTTATCTCAAAGTCTTTCAACATTAAAATGTTTATCTTCACTTTATGACCATTATGAACTTCATCAATACAACCAGAGATAATGTCGCTCATGTTAATGTCATTACTAGTAACACAAAGGGAAAACTATAAATAAATAAAGCTGAATAACATTAACTTTTGAATAACTGGTCAGTCATGACATTGGTGAAGCTGGCGATGATCTTTACTATGTGTTAGTAATCAAAACAAATCATTAAAAATACTTTTCAGGGACCAGACAACACATTGTTAAGAATAAATGACTGTACATTATCTGTGTTAATACAACAGATCATTTTACATGACACAACAACCTCCTCAAGTGTTTAGAAATTTCTTTCATTTTCAGTCCGTATATGATTGGATTAAAGAGAGGATGATACAAAACCACCTGTAAAGTCATTATTAAACGTGCAGTTTTGGGAAACTCAGATTCCAGTCTTAGTATACTAATATCATAAATACACAACAACGAAAAGCTGATTAGAACCAGCAGATGGGGTAAACAGGTCTGAGCAGCTTTTCTCCTGACTTCTCTACTACTTTGATAGGTTATTATGAGTATCCTTGTGTACGTAAAAAGTATGAAGAGTATCGGAAAAAACACAATATTGAGCAAAATGATCACACCGTACACAGAAAGCGCTCTCGAACTCACACAGTGAAGTTTCTGAACCGAATTATTACAAAAGATTCCTTTCAGAGTAAAGTTACAGTGTTTTCTGCTTGCGCTCCACGCGGCCGACCCGGCGACCTGACACGCTGGCACGAGCCATGCCAACACCAGGAAAATACTGATTGTTGTTTTTCTCATGATAGTTAGATATTGCAGAGGTTTACATATAGACACGTATCTGTCGTAGGCCATGGCTGACAACAGTAAGAACTCTGAACCACCTAAAGAGTAAAATAAAAAGTATTGGAAGTAACACAGTGGCTGTGATATGATCTGTTTATCGGATAAAAAGTCCACCAAAAGCTTTGGGTAGATAGCAGTGCTGTATAGAACAGAGTTGATTAGCAAAGCTGCGATGAAAATGTACATAGGCTCATGGAGGTTTTTGTGAATCACTATGAGGTACACAATAGTAGAATTACTGCAGAGTACTAGAATATATACTGTAAAAATAATCACAAAATAAATATATCTGTATTTTTCCATTTCTACATACCCACTAAGAGTTATATATGTTACATTTAATTCCTCATCCATTGAGAATGTAAAACCTTAATCAGTTAAACAGGCAGATAACATCACAGACATACCTAACTTACAATCAAGTAAACAAGTCTCACTGAAAATCGATTTACCATTTAGTCTGTATTTGAATGTCTTATTCATTCACAGTTACCTGACTTTAAAATGCAGTTGGATGTATTCATCTCTAGAGTTCACAGTTTGAGGTTGTGACGTGTTTTTATCAGATTGGTTTAACCTCCATGGATCTCATTAAACCCTTCACCTTCAATAACATATGACGAACTTCTTAAAACTCTGGAGTCGTGAAAACAAAAACTTTGTTTCACCTGCTTTACCGGGTCATTTACCCCTCTAATGTTTTCTCACATTCATTAATTCACATATCTTGAGGTCAGAGGTCAGGAGACCCCTTTGAAAATGGCTATATCACAAAAATGTCTAATAGAATAAATTGATGAAGTGATGACATTTTCGACAGACATGGATGTAAACTGCAACTTGACTGGTTGGCGGAGGCATACAACCGTGAGGTGGTAATTCTAGTTTTAGGTTCAACTTTATTGTTATTGCACAGAGTACAGGTACTGAGACAATGAAATGCAGTTTAGCATTGTGGTGGAGATATGGAGGCAGATAAGAAGCAAAAATGCTGATGGACTCGAGCTTGTCGATCTGATAGACTTTAATAAATATTATAAATTTAGTGCCCTTACCGCTGAGCCAGACCCTAAATCAGATCACACAAACTTTTCTAAAATAAAGCTAAATATTTTTGACCTGTTTTCGGTGGCCACTGTTTGTGTTGTTCATCCAGGACACTGGGCACAGTGGAGGCGATCTCTTTCAGTCCTGCCGACAATGCCAGGGTACAAACAGGTACAAACATCATTAACTAGGTCAATAAACATAGTTCGGTATACTCTGACATTAGGTCATGACAACTGCAGATGTCAGTATTCAGGCCTGTCAACACTACCATAGCATCTAGACAGAAGTGCAAAAAGCAGAGGGCCAACAGTGGTTTCCCTGACGATGCTGCGCCTGGCAAGAAGTAGAGAACCAGCGATGGGTTGGGCGGTTGTCACCACCCTCTGCAGTGCCATAGCAAGTTGCCATACCACTGTGCCATATAGTTGGTGAGGATGCTCTCAATGATGCAGCGGTAGAAGTTCATCAGAATCTGAGGAGAAAGATAACTTTGTTCAGTCTCCTCAAGCAGAAGAGATGCTGGTGAGCCTTCTTGACCGGGGTCGAAGTGTTGAGGGTCTAAGAGAGATCCTCGGAGATGTGGTCAACCAGAAACCTCCGTGTTGTTGATACAGATGGGAGTGTGTGTGCCACATTTGGTCTTCATTTCCCAGCTATGGAATTTTACTATATTTCCTGCACAGCGGAGGTGATCTCTCCCATCCTGCCGTCAACGCCAAATATGTGGTGGAGATATGGAGACAGCTAAGAAGCAAAAATGCTGATGGACTTAAGCTTGTGGATCTGATCAGACAGATGTGGATCAGACTTTTTTTAACACAGAATAGAGCCGAGACAACTCTGTAGAAAAGTCTACGTGGCAGTCACCAGATACCTCCATTTATACACACCTCCGAGGGTAGAAACAGGTACAAACATACTTAGTTTGGTCAATAAACATAAGTCGGTATACCCTGGCATTACGTCATGATAACTGCAGACGTGCCATACAGTTGGTGAGGATGTCCTCAATGATGCAACAGTAGGAGTTCAGTACTTTTGTTGCATAAACCTAACAAAGTAGTTTTGTTGCATTTTGTTTCAATTCTGTAGTCAGTTTAAACCAAACCATGATTTGTTTTTTACTAAACCTAATGAAGTAGTGTTGTTGTGGTTTTTTGTTTTGTTTTATTTGAATTTACAACGTTAACCACGTGTTTAACAGACGCTAAAACACTGCACAGCGGTTTATACTATGAGACAAGATTTTACAATCTGGAAAGTTATCACAGCGGTAATTTACTACTACTACTACTACTTTTTCTTGTAATGATGGCTGGATAGAAGTACTGCAGAAATACCTGCATCACGTCACAGAGTAATGTCTCATGGTGGTTTTGATTGGCCACGTTGCCGGTTGACGTCATGTTGTGTTGTAGCAAAGTTTTCATTCCAATATACTCATTTGATAACTCAAATGGCGTGGACTTTGTTCGTGAGAACACTCTCAATGGGCTTTATCTGCCCACGTTAGCAACAATTTCTAACTCAACCCAAGCTCTTCAACAAGACAAGTAAAAAAGACAATTCATTTCCACTCTAGTAGCAACAGAGGAGTGCATACATTTCCTGATATTTAGGATGATTAAGGTTTTACGCACATTTCAAGATATTGAAACTAACTTCATTTTTCTGGCTCCTCATTTTTCTTTTATCTCCATTTGGAATCAGCTATGAAAGCTTACAGTGTTCCCTGGACTGGTAGACTGGTGTTTCCTTCCCTCAACATCACAGTTCAATGCAGATCAGGTTCCAAAGGTCTGGTGGCCTGACTTTATTTAGTTTTAACTAAGGCTTCCTATAGGCCTCTTTTGTCAGAAATTGTTTTGGAAAATGACATCAGTCAGTCAGTCTGGAATAATATTTCAGTCTCTTCTTGACCCCAATCATCAGTTCATTCATTATAAATATGTACATGAGTTTATTATTTACCTGGTAGACTATTTCTTCTGCTCCTATTTACATATAATATGGTATTGTCCTGCCAAAAGTACCACATGCTCACAGACAGTTTTACTTAATGACACGTCTTTGTTTATTCTCTCCATTAATGAAAACCGTGTAATTATTTATAGGCACAACAGCAGCTTGATTGAATACATGACATCTCTGGCAGTGATGAAATATGCTGCTCATTACTTTATTTCTATTATTATTTATTATTTATTTGTTGGGATTGTGTTTATTCCTGGACTTGTACTCATGTTTCTTACTGTTGCTGATTTGTTGTTTTTCCTTTGCTTGTACTGATTTTCCCACATTGGCGTCTGTAGTCAATGCACCTTTGTATTTACCTATTTGTGATATTAAAATTGATAAACAAAATGGTCACACTAATGGGAGAAATCTTGGGAGAGGCAATTCATTTTTTTCTAAACAATATATTTATTGAGCCCCCCCTCGACCCCACAAACGATAGAACACAATTAATACAGACAGCAACACATTGATCCCCCCGACGTAGTCACAGCTGTGATAAATACAAGTCAAGAAAATTAAAAATAAAGAAAGAAAAAAAAGGAGAAAGTAAAAAAATTCTAGAAAAGGAAGAATGAACATTCATATATATGCATATAGAAATCTTTGGAGAGGCAATTCAAAGGGTGATCACCCCTCCTTGGACAGCTAGGGTGTCTATGACGGACTTCAGTCGACATCGACCTATTGGGGTCCAACAACCTCAGTTAAGTTTAGTGTATGTGTCCCAATATGTCTGTTCTGCAGTCGCAGACGAGCCCACGATAGTTGACTACACATGCTCAATAACGAAATAACGACAGAAACATTATGCTTTATTTTAAGGTTTAATTTATTTTGTTTCTCATTGTACATTTAAAAAAAGCTTTGTTGCAAACAAACCCACCATTTTGGCCTCTAACTTGAAAACAAAGGCCGATGCCAGAGCACCGATCACCCTCACAGATATCTTCCTTTCCCTGTTGGTTCAAGCACACATGGTCTAAAGTCACAGCTTGAAGTGAAAAATAATGAAAAACTTAGTTTGAAGTAAACATGTTACACAAATTACAATCTGTCAAGTGCAATAAAATGAGAGAGAAACATTTCTAGAACAAAGGCATGTGCACACTTTCAGTGTAGTCTTAACACATTAGCCATCATCATTAATACAGTTTATATTACTGAATTTGAATATTTAACTTGATCGATATACCCAGAACCAGTGGTATGAATATGAATATCATTACTTGTAAACAGGGTTCAGGTTTGTTAAATAAATTCATGACAGTAAAGTAAAATACAGAGAGAAGTCTGAATGAAAGTTATGATAATGATAGAAGTAGAAGTAACCCGTGTTAATACTGTACATCAAATCATTTTGGTTTGACAGAACAACTTCTGCAGGTGTTTTAAGATTTCTTTCATTTTTAGTCCATATACAACTGGATTGAAGAGAGGATAATACAAAAACGCTTGTAAAACCATTATGAAATGCATTTCAGATCCCATATCCAGTTCAATTATAAGTACATCATATAGACACAAAGAGGAAAAGCCGATTAAAACTACCAGGTGGGGTGTACAAGTCTGGGCAGCTTTTGTCCTGACATTTCTAGAACTTCGGTAGGATATTATAAGTATCCTGGTATATGTAAAAAGTATGAAGAGTATTGGTAATAATACCAGAGTAAATATATTAAACATATCAGATAGAGACCGTGCTGCTGAAGTCACACAGTAGAGGCTGTAATAGGAATTGTTACAAAAAATTGCTTTTAAAGTGAAATTACACAGTTTCAAATTAGCACTCAGTAATGTTGGGACTGCAACCTGAACAGCAGGAAGAAACCAAGAAAGAAACAGGATAATACACACTGTGGTTTTGCTCATGATAGTTGGATATTGCAGAGGTTTACATATAGACACAAACCTGTCATAGGCCATGGCTGCCAACAGTAAGAAATCTGAAGCACTAAAGGAGTAATATATATAACATTGTAAGAGACAGGCGGAATATGATATAATCGGTTTTTCGGATAAAATGTCAATTAACAACTTTGGGTACACAGTAGTGCTGGTAACAACGGAGTTCAGTAGCAAAGCTGCAATGAAAATGTACATCGGCTCATGGAGGTTATTGTTTATCCCAATAAGGTACACAATGGTCAAATTAAAGGTGATTGTTAGAATATATACTATCAACATATGAATAAAAAGAAAATACCTGCTTATGCCCATGTCCACATACCTATAAAGAGTTATATATGTTACATTTAATGCATCATCCATGAAGAATGTCCCAACTTAAACAATCAATGAATAAAAAGAGCTGATTGTATAATAAGCATAAATAAATAAACTGAGTAAAGAAGTCTTACTATGAAGACAGCATTAACTCAGAGCATGTATTTGATTGTCTCATGTATTTACAGATACCTGACTGATGTGTGTTCATATTCAGAGATCAAAAAGCGAACTGTTTGAGTCAGACCAAATATTTTATGACATTTCTTCACCCTCCATGGATCTCATTAACTCTTCCACCAAGAGTTCATTAGAACAACTTTATCAAACTCTGGAGGCCTGAACCCATAGGTGTTAAACTTTGTTTACAGGGGTGTGTGTTATCTTAATTTTCCTTTTCCAAGGCAAAAAGTGAGCATGGCTCACATACTCCTGCTCACTGCGTGACCCTAAAAAGATTTTGGGCACCCTGGACTTCTAACCCCCAAAAGGCACAACTACACCACACTGTCAAACATTATACCAAATTTGAAGTTCCAAAGTTAAATAACTTTGGAGTTCTGCTTCCAAAACAAAATTAACGCAAAAAAAACAACACAGTTTTTGGCCCAAATTTTCGAAAATGTTGGGCAACCTGGACTTCTAACCCCCAAAAGGCACAACTAGACCACACTGTCAACCGTCATACCGAATTTGAAGTTCCAAAGTTAAATAGTTTTGGATTTCTCCTCCGGAAACGAAATTTAAGTAAAAAAAAAATCACAGTTTTTGGCGGATTAGGCAGAGTTTGAAGACTAGGGGGGAAGGCTTGTCCATATTCTTGGTGGAGGTCACTGAGGTAGTTAAAAAGCTCCTCGGCAGCAAGACACCGGTGAATGAGATTCACCCTGAGATGCTGGAGGCTCTGGACACTATGGGACTGTTTTGGCTGACACGTCTTTCATTGTCGTGTGGATGTTGAGGACAGTGGCTATGGTTTGGCAGACCGGGTTGGTGGTTCCCATTTTTAAAAGGAGGACCGGAGGGTGTGCTCCAATTATTGGGGTATCACACTGCTCAGCCTCCCCGGGAAAGTTTATTTTCAAGGGTGCTGGAATTGGAGGCTCTGACCGATTGTCGAACTTCGGATTCAGGAGGAACAATGCGGATTCCGTCCTGGCCGGGGAACAGTAGACCAGCTCTTTACCCTTGCAGGGCTGTTGGAGGGGTCATGGGAGTTTGCCCATCCAGTGTACATGGGTTTTGTGGACTTGGAGAAGGCTTATGCCTGTGTCCACCGGGGAGTCCTGTGGGGGGTACTGCAGGAATATGTGGTTCTGGGGTTGCTGTTACAAGCCATCCGGTCCTTGTATAACCAAAGTGAGAGCTGCTTCCGTATACTCGGCACAAAGTCAAACACGTTTCCAGTGGGTGTTGGCCTCCGCCAGGGTTGCCCCTTGTCGCCGATTCTGTTTGAGATTTTCATGGACAGCATCTCAAAGCGCAGCCGGGGGGAGGAGAGTGTCCTATTCGGGGAGCTTAGAATTGCGTCTCTACTCTTTGCAGATGACGTGGTTCTGTTGGCTTGATCAGACCGTGACCTTCAGCAGCACTGGGGCGGTTTGCAGCCGAGTGTGCAGCGGTCAGGATGAGAGTCAGTACCTCCAAGTCTGAGGCCATGATTCTCTGCCAGAAACCGGTGGATCACCCCCTTGGGGTTGGGGTGGGTCTTTGCCCCAAGCGAGGGAGTTCAAGTATTTTGGGGTGTTGTTCACAAGTGGGGGAAAAAATGGAGTGGGAGATGGACAGGCGGTTCGGTGCGGCATCTGCAGTTATGAGGGCGCTATACTGGACCGTTGTGGTGAAAAGGGAGCTTAGCCGAAAGGCAACGCTCTCGATTTACCAGTCCATCTACGTTCCAACCCTCAACGGATACAAGCGGCCGAAATGAGCTTCCTTCATAGCGTGGCTGGGCTCAGCCTTAGAGATAGGGTGAGGAGCTCAGACAGCCGGAGGCGAAGGCAGGGTACATCCTGGACAGGTCACCAGACTGGCACTGACACATAGAGACAGAAAACCATTCACGCTCACATTCACACCTACAATTAACAATTAACCTAATCTGCAGGTCTGTGGACTGTGGGAGGAAACCGGAGTACCCGGAGGAGGAAACTGGAGCACCTGGAGAAAACCTCTTGCTGAGGCGACAGTGCTAACCACTGCACCACCGTGCAGCCCCTGTATCTAATATTTGAAATAGTTCTAGGACTTCAAACTGTATTTTGATGAAATTGTGCAGTGTAACATGAACATGAACTTGACCTAGAGTATCTATGTGTGTTCTACTGTGTTTAGTGCACATGCAGATCAATGATTAGGGCCTCGCACCAACCCTGACAGCTCTAAATGCAATGTGGTACAATTGTTATACCCCCGCGACAACGTAGTCGGGGGTATCTAGTGCTCTGCTTGTCCGTCCTTCCGTCCTTCCATCCGTTCATGTGTCACACTTTCGTTTCCGGAACAGAACTCGGAAACTATTTAACCTAGGAGGTTCAAATTTAGTCTGATGGTTGACGGTTGATGGTTTGATGGTTGTGCCTTTTGGGGCTTAGAAGTCCAGGGTGCTTAAAATGTTTGAAATCTTTCCAAAAGGGCAAAACCTTTGTCCCTACTTTAGTAGGGATTAGGCAGTGAGCGGGGGTATGTGAGTCATGCTCACTTTTGCTTTGTTGTTTAGGGAGGCAAAAAGGAAAATTAAGATAACAGACACCCATGTAAACAAAGTTTAACACCTATGGGTTCAGGCCTCCAGAGTTTGATAAAGTTGTTCTAATGAACTCTTGGTGGAAGAGTGAATGAGATCTATGGAGGGTGAAGAAATGTCATAAAATATTTGGTCTGACTCAAACAGTTCACTTTTTGATCTCTGAACATGAACATACAATCAGATCTTTGTATTCATTGATTGTTTAAGTTGTGACATTCTTCATGGATGATGATTTAAATGTAACATATGTAGTGTGTCCTTATGCATCTTTTTGTGACCCACCTTTGACCTGTTGTGAAGGTGGTCTTTTGAGGTGGCAGATCTGCTTGACACGTCAGTGTTTGAGCTGGTGGGCTCAGTTGGTTTACAACCCTTTTTGGAGATGACCAGAGTTTCCCAAGCTATCTGTGTCATCTTCCTTATCTCACACAGTGAGGGGTTACCCTGACGCGTCATGAGTACCACGTGAGTGCGTACACACGGGTGCAGGCAGGTTCTGCAAAAACAAGGACTCGAAGAAGGTGTTTTCTTCTAAGCCTGGTGCATCCTTACCTTGGAAGTATGCATGCCTTAAACGTTTGTAGTAATCTCTAGGATTCTCACTACGTGAATGTTTAATTTGATTGGCTGCAAACATCGCTGAGGTCTCGTCAGCAGTAGAAGAGAATTCTTCTATCAGTGCATGACGGAGCTCACTATAGTCATTTCTGACACTGGGGGGTTGTGACTGTATAAACTTGTGCACAGCTTTGGGTGCCTGGTGAGCCTGGGTGAATTTCACACCTATGTGTGAATGCTACAGTAGCCAATGGCTACTGAGCTGAGTCCTCAGCCAATGGCTCCTGAGCTGAGCTGAGTCCATGGGTCAAGGATCATGTTATCATGTGGTCACTTGCCACCAGTCAAATTGGTGGGTCCCTACACATATATAACTCTTTATGGATATGTGGACATAGGCATAAACAGGTATTTTCTTTTCATTCATATGTTGATGGTATTTATTCTAGCAATCACCTTTAATTTGACCATTGTGTACCTTATTGGGATACACAATAACCTCCATGAGCCGATGTACATTTTCGTTGCAGCTTTGCTACTGAACTCCGTTGTTACCAGCACTACTGTGTACCCAAAATTGTTAATTGACATTTTATCTGAAAAACAGATTGTATCATATTCTGCCTGTCTCTTACAATGTTATATATATTACTCCTTTAGTGCTTCAGATTTCTTACTGTTGGCAGCCATGGCCTATGACAGATTTGTGTCTATATGTAAACCTCTGCAACATCCAACTATCATGAGCAAAACCAAAGTGAGTATAATGCTGTTTCTTTCTTGGCTTCTTCCTGCTATTCAGGTTGCAGTCCGAACATTACTGAGTGCTAATATGAAACTGTGTAAATTCAATTTAAATTCAATTTATTGTAACAATTCATATTACAATCTCTACTGTGTGTTTTCAATAGCACGGTCTATATCTGCTTTATTAATCTGGTATTATCACCTATACTCTTCATACTTTTTACATATACTAGGATACTTTAGTCGGCTTTTCCTCTTTGAGTCTATATCATGTCCTGTTAATTGAACTGGATATGGAATCTGACACACAGTTCATAACGATTTTACAAGCGTATTTTTTATTATCCTCTCTTCAATCCAGTTGTATATGGACTAAAAATGAAAAAAAAAATTAAAAACATGAAGAACTTGTTCTGTCAAACCAAAATGATTTGATGTACAGTATTAACATGGGTTACTTCTACTTCTATCATTATCATAACTTTCATTCAGACTTCTCTCTGTATTTCACTTTACTGTCATGAATTTATTTAACAAACCTGAACTCTGTTTACAAGTAATATTCATATTCACATCATTAGCTCTGAGTATATTGATCGAGTTAAATATTCAAATTCAGCAAAATAAACTGTATTAAGGACGATGGCTAATGTGTTGAGACTACACTGAAAGTGTGCACATGCCTGTGTTCCAGCACAGATTGTAATTTGCGTAACACGTTTACTTCAAACTAAGTTTTTCATTATTTTTTACTTCAAGCTGTGACTTTAGACCATGTGTGCTTGAACAAACAGGGAAAGGAAGATTGTGTGTTTCTGTGTGTGTGTGAGGGTGGTCGGTGCTCTGGTATCGGTCTTTGTTTTCAAGCCAGAGTCCTTTTGACAAGACTGAAATGGTGGGTTTGTTTGCAACAAAACACTTTTTAAATATACAATTGGACAAAAACATAAATTAAACCTTAAAATAAAGCATAATGTTGCTGTCATTATTTCCTTATTGAGCATGTGTAATCAACTATCATCGGTTCGTCTGTGACTGCAGAACACACATAGGCCCTGTTCAGACCTGGTATTGACATGTGTCCTCGGTGATCGGATCACAAGTGGACAGCTCTAAGAACAGGTATGAACGCAGTTAAGACGCATTGAGATCGGATCACCCAAATAGGCCCTTTATATCGTCCGTCGGTTCGTGTGTCACACTTTCGTTTCTGGAGTAGAACCCAGAAACCATTTAACTTAGGAACTTCCAATTTGGTATAATGGTTGACAGTGTGGTCTAGTTGTACCTTTTGGGGGTTAAAAGTCCAGGGTGCCAAACATTTTTGACATTTTGGCCAAAAACTGTTGTTTATTTTTTAAATTCCGGAGTAGAACTCGTTCCATTACTTCCAAAAGTGCAAAACCTTTGGCCCTAGTTTAGTAGGGGTCAAGCAGCGGGGTATGTGAGCCAAGCTCACTTTTGTCATGTTTATTACATTGCTGTATTTATTATTTTAAAGAAAGAAGGTGGAAAAATGCCTGCGGGCTCAGGCCTCCAGAGTTTGAAGATGTTGTTCACATATTTGACATTGTCAACACAGCATAGCAGCATGTGGATGTTTATCATTGCCTGTAGGACAGGAAAGTTTAACACCTATGGGTTCAGGCCTCCAGAGTTTGACAAAGTTGTTCTAATGAACTCTTGGTGGAAGAGTTAATGAGATCCATAGAGGGTGAAGAAATGTTATAAAATATTTGGTCTGACTCAGACAGTTCACTTTTTGATCTCTGAACATGAACACACATCAAGTGCAGTTTAAGGTCAGGTACAGTATCTGTAAATTCATGAGACAATTAAACACATGCTCTATGTTAATGCAATCTTCATAGTAAGACTTGTTCATTCATATTTGTTATACAAACTGCCCTTTGTATTCATTAATGGTTTAATTTGGGACATTCTTCATGGATGATGAATTAAATGTAACATATATAACTCTTGGTGGGTATGTGGAAATGGAAAACTATAGGTATTTGTATTTTTTTATTATGTTTATAGTATATATTCTAGCAATGACCTTTAATTTGACCATTGTGTACCTTATTGGGATACACAAGAACCTCCATGAGCCGATGTACATTTTCATTGCAGCGTTGCTACTGAACTCTATTGTTTACAACACTGTTATGTACCCAAAGTTGTTGAGTGACTTTTTATCTGAAAAACAGATTGTATCATATTCAGCCTGTCTCTTTCAATATTTTGTATATTACACCTTAAGTGCTTCAGATTTCTTCCTGTTGGCAGCCATGGCCTATGACAGGTATGTGTCTATCTGTAAACCTCTGCAATATCCAACTATCATGAGCCAAACCACAGTGAGTATTATCCTGGTTCTAGCTTGGCTTGTGCCTGTTTGTGAGATGGGAGCCTCAACAATAGCAATTACTAAGAAAAAACTCTGCAATTTAAATTTAAAAAACGTTTTTTGTAACAATTCAATTTACAAACTCTTCTGTGTGAGGCCAATAGCACTAGCTGTATTTGATGCGTTTGCTATGCTAAACATGGCACTGTTGCCTTTGCTCTTCATACTGTTTACATACGCAAGAATACTCATAATATCCTATCGAAGTGGTAAAAATGTCAGGAAAAAAGCTGCACAGACTTGTTTACCCCACCTGATAGTTTTAATCTGCTTTTCCTGTTTGTGTGCATATGATGTCATTATAATTCAACTGGAATCTGATTTACATTTCATAATGACTTTACAAGCGTTTTTGTATTATCCTCTCTTCAATCCAGTTATATATGGACTAAAAATGAAAGAAATCTTTAAACACTTGAAGAAGTTGTTTAGTCAAGCCAAAGTAAAGTAATGTTACAGTAATAGTGATGCTAATGTGCTGTCATTCCTTCTGTAATATTAATGCAGAGTTGTGAATGTTCAGATCTTTGGGAGGTATTAACTGTTAGGATTTGTTTCTGTGCAGTAAACAAACTCTTTACTATTCATCATGGAAACAGTAAAGAGTATCTTCAGTTTGAAAAATGTACTACTCAATATCCTGCAGTTAATAAAAAATCTGTCTTTGTTACTGTCAACTGCAGCTTCGTTAGTCACGGGCAAACAGGGATATACAAAGGTGCATTGACTACAGATGCCGATGTGGGCAATCTACACTGCAAGCAAAGGAAAAACAACTTTATTATAAACATTATTTAATAATTATTTGCTAAAATAGCATATAATGGTTCAAATAAAGCCCTGAGGCTTGAGAAGCGGCTGTGCGCTGCTTTACATCGGAGGTGGAAAACTAATAGAAGACACTTCTGATCAGGCACAAATCTCTTGTGTGACTTATTGTCTACACAAATGTAACCTGGTAGCTAATGTAATGATTCAGGGAGTTTTTAAAGACATTTAAAACAAGTTATTTGCTAATTATTATCTATTTATCAGCAGACATGGAAATAAAGCATCTCATTTAACTTTTTTCTGGAAATGTATGAAATAAATTAGCAGCTATTGGGAAGTAGTGGAATATAATGTTGAGGTAAATATTGGGGTAATTTGGCAGTAATACCAAAGAAATTTCAAATAGATTATTTGCTAATTATCACCTAAATACTATGAAATTTGTGGACCTGTAAAATGAAGTGTTACCAAAAAGAGATTTTGAAATCTCAATGAGAAAAAAATAAAAATAAAAAAGAAGAATTAATTGCAGGTCCAGAATTAAGCACAATCCCATTAATATATAATTATAAAAATAAATTAACGGGCAGCATATTTCATCACTACCAGAGAGGTCAAGTAATGCCGGCTTCAATTGGCAGACAATCAAGCTGCTGTTTTACCCATAAATAATACATGTTTTTAATTAATGGACAGATTAAACAAAGAAGTGTCATGAAGTAAAACTGACTATGACCATGTGATAGTCTTGGTACGACAATACCATATTATACATATATAGGATCTGGGGGGAGTCTGGCTTTGATGAGAAATAGTCATCCGGGTAAATTATAAACTAAGTGTACACATTTATAATGAATAAACTGATGATTGGGGTCAAGAAGAGACTGAAATATTATTCCAGACCGATTGTCAGTTCAGAACTCCTGCTGCTGAGAGCTGATGTCATTTTTTAAAACAATGTCCAACAATAAAGGCATACAGAAAGCCTTAATTACAACTGAATAAAGTCAGGCCACCAGACCTTTGGAACCTGATCTACATTGAATTGTGGTGTATAGGGAAGGAGACACCAGTGTGCCAGTATAGGGAACTCTGTAAGCTTTCATAGCTGATTGCAACTAGAGATATATCGTCTCCCCTCGTTGATGACCCTGTTTGTTTTACTTCACTTAAGATTAAATTGTTAAAACCTGCAATATCTTACAAAGTAAAAAAATATAACATAAACAACAAAATCAAAGTTGTATTTTTCAATAATATTGCAATAGTGGTATGAGTTTGTTTTTTGTGTGGTGCTTTAAGAGCTGGTTGAAAGGCTAAAGCCTGGGTTTAGCATACTGCAAAATACACCACTTTAATTTCATACTGCATACTGCGTTCGTCAGTAGTATACTGAGCATGTCACATCAAGCCCCTATTACCCTCAAAGTAATTGGCTGGCTTGAACTACTACCAACTTCATACTGAACAAATATTTTGGAATTCATCTTCTTGGGAACATGAATATCTGAACCAATTTTCATGTCAATCCATCCAATAGTTATTGAGATTTCAGTCAGTAATGTCAACCTCATGGTGAGGCTAGAGGAACAGTCACAAGATTACCAAAGTTGTTAGAATTTAACCACAAGAGACCTTGAATATCTGCAGCAGAGTTCATGGCAATATATTCAATAATTATAATAACTCTGGACCACGAATGTTAGCCTCATGGTGGCGCTAGATTCTAGACTAAACTGTAGCGGCCAGAGCACCAGTTAGGGGATCATCAAAGTCTGTAGGATTCATCCTCTGGCCCAGGCTAAATATCCATCTTGCCTCCACCTTTGTAAGAGCTGTCTATCAAGATCAACACCTCTAGTAGAGGCTGTGATGAGATAAACTACCCAGAACTTCAAGTTGCCTTTTTTACGATTCCTGCTTAGCTCAGTTTGCACTGCTAACCCAGAGTACACATGTTTAGCGCCAGGGATTACAACAAAGTCTGCTAGCTAACTTTACATGCAACAGGAATCTATCAAAGGTGCTTTTGTGTTTGATTATCTGACTGTGGAGGGTGTATTTAGTTGTGAAAGAGGGTAGTTTAACAGTTTTACGCAAATGGAAATCTGGGGTTATGGAAATCTTTTATGTGTTTTGAGAGGGGGCAGAATGAACAATGTCACAAAAATATACCTGTATAAATTCTGGCCATTTGGGGTCAGTGAAATATCATCTCACCAGCTTTGGTTCCCCAGAAACATGGAGTAGCTCCCGTCCCCCAGCTGGAGCTCCTGTCTACGGGCCTCCGGAGTTTGATGAAGTTGTTTACATGTTAGTTGAACTTGGTGAAGAGTTTTAATGAGATCCATGGAGGGTGAAGAAATCTGATAAAAAAAAAACAATCCACTGAGCCGAACAGTTCACTTTCTGAAATCTGAAGATCGACACACACTAAGTCCAGGTAACTGTAAATGAAACAATCCCAAACAGGTTGTATGTAATTATTTTTAATTCATGTATACCTGTTAAATAATCTGCCTGGTTTATACATTGATTTATTTGATAATATTAATGGACAGTGAATTAAATGCAACATATCTAACTTTTGGTAACTTTATTTTGAAAGGAATAATTTGCAACAGCACAGTTCAGAAGCTTTACTGTGTGCGTTCAAGAGAGCTGAATATATACGGCTTGGTTGTTTTAGTAGATCTTGTACTTCTCCCTGTGCTTTTCATACTGTTCACATACACCAGGATACTCATAATAACCTATCGCAGTAGTAGAGAAGTCAGGAGAAAAGCTGCACAGACCTGTTTACCCCATCTGCTGGTTCTAATCAACTTCTCTTGTTTGAGTGCATTTGATGTACTTCTACTTCGTATGGAAACTGATTTTCCCAAAATGGTAAGTTTAATAATGACTTTACAAATAATTTTGTATCATCCTCTCTTTAATCCAATCATATATGGACTGAAAATGAAAGAGATTCATAAACACATCAAGACGTTGTTCTGTCAAGGCAAACTGAACTAATATATCAACAAAGATAACAAATGCACAATGCCATGTCATTTCTTCGGAAATAATTATGTCGAGATCAGATTTCTGTTATTCTGGGAAGGTATTTAATCTAAAATAAAAAGGTGTTTATGGCTACCACACAATAAAAGGTGCCAGCTTTAACATTGTAATGACTGATCATTTTCTGCAGTAATTCAAAACTCAAACCCAATATTTGTATTATTCATAATCAAGTTTCATTAAGAGACTCTTTGCTCTGCATCGGTGAACATCCTTCTTATAATCCAAACACAATGACAAACTCCTGCAGCCAGACTTCTAACAAAGACTTGGAACATTTAAAATTTTACATCCCTCTTAGTTTTGATCCACTGGTGTCCAATGAATTTTATTCATGTCTGTGAAATGTTACGTGCTAGTTGGCTGTTGGCTGTAGTCTTTGTGGTGTGTTCAAGTGCAACTTTTTGGCCTAGACACAGGCGACGTGAGGCGACGCAACAGTCTGCCTTCGTTGCCGCTCGTTCTTTAATGTCAATTTGGTGTTTCGGGCCCTTTAGTCTGGCCCCTCACCGCCCCTTGTTGGGCCCCAACAGCACAGCTCTCAGAATCACAGGGATGCACCAATCCCTCCACCGTGATGGTGTTGATTGTTGGAGGGGTATTATTATTATTATTATTATGACTAATATTAATGGTATTACCTGTGCTGACAGGAAGTAGAATTTAAAATTGGGTAGATTAACCCTTGTGGGTTAGGGTATGAATTTTCTTTTTTGTATTATTTTGGAAGTGTTTGTGAACCTACATGTTCTGATAACAAGGTTTATCTATGTTTTGTATTTGGAATTAATTTTAATTCAATAGATCAGTCTTTATTCAGTGGTTTATGTCATATAGGTGTTTGGTACCATTCTGCAGTGGTAAATAAAGAATCTAAACTACAAGCAACATTGAGATATTCTGCTTCTGCTCACTTCTGGCAGTATATGATTAATGTTAATGGTATTACTTGATGTATTAACTAATGCTGAGAGGAAGTAGAATTTAAATTGGGTAGACTAACCCTTGTGCATCACTCAGAACATTTGGGGCTTTTAAATGTTTTGTTGTTGTTGTTTTTATCATTTTGGTTGTGTTAATGTATATGTCATACATTTTGGTAAGGATGTTTTTTTTAATTTTATTTTGGAAGTTCAACCTCAATTCCTACAATAAGTGTGTAATAAACTGTGTAGTCAAAATACAAACATTCAGACCCGTACGGACGTAAACGTCTCCACTGAAACCCATTAAAACCACACATTTTGATCCCATGGGCATTAAAGCATAAAATCATGCATTCTATTATATTTAGGCTTTCAATATAAAACCCTGGCTTCAAAATTGTACTTTTTGCTATTTTCCACCAGGTTCAGTGATTTTCTCATGTTTGCCCTATGGGAAAAATCTATGCTATTTTCCCAATTTCCTGGACAAAAAATGAAAATGCATCAAAATCAATGTTGTTACTCATCATTGACATATCCCTGTTTGTGAAATTTTTTTTATTACAAAACCTCCCTTGTATTTAGTATAGAGAAAATAATTACTTTTTGTGGGGTTATTTTTTCCATAACAAAACAACAGTGGCATTATGTAAACAAACTGCCATTTAACGGTTAAAATTCTGAAAATGGATGAATATTTGGTGGTTAGGATCAGGACTGATGTTGGTTAAAAGACTAAACTCCATGAAAGTGGATGGTTAAAATATAAATATATAAGTTTATGGCTGTTTTTGATGCAGACATGTTTGTCCTCCTCCCACATCGTCGCCTCTAGTCTGCCCATGTCTGAGTTTTTCTGGCCGATTCAACACATTGAATTGGCGGTGGAGCCCATTGGTGAGAGAAATCACTCTTATTGGCTTTTCAGTTTGAGCAAATCAGTGTCTGTTGTAATGTTTGCATACCTACATGTTACGATAACAAGGTTTATTTATGTTTTGTAATTGGAATTCATTTTAATTCAATAGATCAGTCTTTATTCAGTGGTTTATATTATATAAGTGTTTGGTACCATTCTGCAGCCGTAACTACAGAATCTAAACTACAAGCAACATTGGGATATTCTGCTCTTGCTCCACTTCTGGCAGTGTCCCTCTGCTGAATATTTGGTTGTTGTGAAAAGGACTGATGTTAGCTTCTAAGGATGTTACTTTTTAAGCGTATAAATCGGTTTCCCATGCGTGCTCACATATGTGCGCTCGCGTGTGGCTGCGCTGTTCAGACTCCCTGTGGACACGTACCATCAGACTCCAACACAAACTACACAGAAGCACCAAAACCTCAAAGTTATATCTGGTGAAGCCCATCTTGCAAAACAGAGTTGGCGGCGGACGTAGTACGGTGGGGAGACAGTAGCTTTGGTCTCCAGGGCCGGAGTCTCTTCTGTACTCTGTACTCTGCTCCTCTGCTCCTCTGCCTGCTTGCCTTCGTTCACACACCGTGCTCGTTCTCCCTCCACCCCTAGATGTGCATGCGTGCACACTACACCCTGCAGAAGAATTAGTCTAGCTCTGAGAATATCTCGTGAATGTACAGTGGACGTTTGTGCAGAAATAAATTAATATATCAACAAAGATAACTCATGTATTCTGTAATAATAATGTAGAGATGAGATTTCTGTGATTCTTGGAAGGTATTTAATCTAAAAAACAAAATGTGTTAAACGCAATAAAAGTTGTCCGCTTCAACATTGTAATGGCTGATCATTTTCTGCAGTAATTCAAAACTCCCAGCATAAGAATTTTATTCTTTATCATCAATATTTATTAAGCGACTCTTTGCTCTGGATATGTGAACATCCTTCTTATAATCCAAAATCCTGCAGCCAGACATCTAACAAAGACTTGGAAAATATAAAACTTTACATCCATTTTAGTTTTGGTCCTCTTGTGTACAATTCATTTTATTTATGTCTGTGAAATGTTGCTGGTCACTTTAACTGCATGTATGGGATTTTTACATTGTATGATTCTGAGTGCAAACTCTTTAGTCCAGAGGCCTGTTTCACAAAAGCAGAATAAAGATATCCAGGATAAGAGAGAAAGCGAGGCTTGACCTAGTCTAGTCAGTTCATCCTGGTTTAATTGGTTTCATGAAGGCCAAGCCAGGCTTAGGAGTAGCGACTAAGTTGAGCCAGGTGTTAGTAATTCTGATAAATGCGCATTCACTGTTTTCCTTAACAGATCACGAGGTCGATCTCAGATCTACTGATGCTGAAATGGAGTAAACGCGTTCTGCGTACTTTAAACCTCAGTGAGAAACAGCTTTTAATGGAAGATTACGAGGAAATTAAGCATATAATATGTAGAAAAGGAGACGTGGCTCTCAGCTGCTGTAATAAAACAGCGAGATAAAAACATAGCAGACAATAGCGGAGCGACTCAATGCCTAAGTAGCCTAAAAATAGCTGATAACATTGTATTCACTCACCACTGCTGTTAACTGAAACTGTCATAATCAAACCATTCAAGGAGTTATTGTCACTTTACCTTATAAGTGAGCAGTGGAAGTAAATTATTTAGGAAAATTACCATGAAGATTAATTACAACCACTAATCCACAATGCTAGAATACGACGATATCATATACTGTATATATAACAATGATTTATACATTATGTTACATACTGTACATCTTACAGTGTGCACTGGAATTATCACTTACTTCCTTCTCTTTCTAATTTCCTCAATGTCTTTTTTATCTCCAGATCTCGGTCCAAGTCCTGCAGGGTTTTTTTGTGGTTTTAAACGTTGACTCTTTTTAAATAAATCACTTTTTTCATTGATATTTGCACCTCTGCAAACTATATTTGCTTTTTAAGTGTGTTCTGTATGCCTGCAGGCATCTGACTGTTTGTCAGTTCTTTAAAACACATCAATTAGCACAGCAGGAATTGTGCATGGTCTGCCCTATTACAACCATTATTTATATAGAAAGAAAGAAAGAAGGCTGGATGTAGCCTACATGTCAATGGAAATACGTATTTAGTCCATAATGGATAAGAAGACAGTGATGTGGTGCTCATGGAAAACATAATTTTTAACAGGACCCAGATACTGTACAGCCTGAGAGCAGCCTGGCATTGTAGTGAGTGTAGGACATCCACACCATGCAGAGTTAACAACTGATATGTGATTTACAGAATTCACAAACTGTCAGATTTCTGTACAGCACACACTTAACAAAACACACTGAGATGATTAGACAGAGAAGTAAGTGATAATTTCAATGTACACTGTCAGTAGACACAGTAACAGGATGTATTAATCATTGCTATTTCTTTCTCTCCAAGCAGACCAGTGATCCAAGAAAAAGAAAAGGTTGAAGCATTGTTGTGTCCTCTCCCTGTTGTTTCATGAATATAAAGTACACTATGTAGTTACTGGTCCAGTGAACTTTATCAGCCATTTCTAATCAATAATATATTCATCAAACCTCTAACAACAATATGAACAGCAGTCTTCATAAACACAATATAACCCTAATAATGATTATCACATGAATGATTATAAAAATAAAAATTAATGTTCATAATGTTAAAATAAAAGTACTTAACTGAATGATGGTATGTATTCAGTTAGTACTTATTTTTATTAGCCTGTATTAAAATGTAATTTTTTAATGCAGGCTAATAAAGATGAGGCAAAATACATGCATAAGATCATAGACTAACTGTAAAAACACATTAGTTTCTGATCTGAGTGACTGCTGACTGAACAGGCAAACAGGTATTGATTGTTAATTAGAAGTTAACAATCAATTTAACAAAATAAATAACAATCTATGAAGTGCAATAAAATGAGAGAGAAACATTTCTAGAACAAAGGCATGTGCACACTTTCAGTGTAGTCTCAACACATTAGCCATCATCATTAATACAGTTTATATTACTGAATTTGAATATTTAACTTGATCGATATACCCAGAACCAGTGGTATGAATATAAATATCATTACTTGTAAACAGGGTTCAGGTTTGTTAAATAAATTCATGACAGTAAAGTAAAATACAGAGAGAAGTCTGAATGAAAGTTATGATAATGATAGAAGTAGAAGTAACCCGTGTTAATACTGTACATCAAATCATTTTGGTTTGACAGAACAACTTCTGCAGGTGTTTTAAGATTTCTTTCATTTTTAGTCCATATACAACTGGATTGAAGAGAGGATAATACAAAAACGCTTGTAAAACCATTATGAAATGCATTTCAGATCCCATATCCAGTTCAATTATAAGTACATCATATAGACACAAAGAGGAAAAGCCGATTAAAACTACCAGGTGGGGTGTACAAGTCTGGGC
>CAKAOI010028704.1:0-45392 GCA_916701655.1 Sebastiscus albofasciatus
AGCAAAGGAGGAAAATATTATGGCCCATTTACTCTGAAGTACATAATTAAATACAATAATTCAATGTATCAAATGCAGTCTGCACTTTCTATCCATCATTGTTAAGTGCTTTCGATTCAAATTATTGCTGGCTTCTTCCGTTTATTGTAAAAAATAGATTGTGTGCATTAGAGCATGCTTGCAGGTTGGGACATTTACTGTAAGCAACTCGATAAACATTAAGTACAAATTTGAGGTACAGTTACAAAAGTATTTCTGTATTGAGACTTTCCGCCACAACCTTTCAGAGTAAAGTGTTGCAGTTTTGCTCCTCTACAGTTATCAAACGGTTGTAGTTTGTAATTATTTTGCCGTTTCAGGTATAACATTTCTTACAAAATATCTCTAATATAATAGGGATGTTCAGCAAGATCCTTTAGAATGAAACGGCAATAGCTATTTTTTGCTCTGCTGAAGGTCAGGGTAGGCCAGCCCATAGTCCGTCTGTCCTGTAGGCGAGGTCAAGATGGGCTAAACACCAGTAAGGACAGACCACTTCCCTGTGGTGGCAGAGATGCTTCCTCTTATTTCTCATTCTCATTTCTCATTTCTATATAATATTCCATCTCTAATTTTGTTGCCCAATCTTTTCATCCTTTTTCTTCCAAAGTCTTTACACATCGGTTCTTTTTTTTGTGTGATTCATTTGCACATCACTTTTTTTTCAAACTGATGTTTTTGTCATGAATACTTTCACAACAAAACGTGAATATAACGCGGAGAAAAAGCGTCACTTTTTTTTGGAACAAGGTTGATTTTTCTAAGCTTTCACACTGCAAATAAAGGCATCGACCAATCACGCTGTGCGGGAACGGACATATTCAAAACATACACTATAGTGTACAACAACACAATGGCAAGACGTCAAACTTTATTACTCCTTTCAACCTTGACAAAGGCAGCACAGACCAGATCCACTCCTTCACTTCTTACCTTTCACAATAAAAGCCCTAAACATACAATATCCGCAGGAGAGCATTTCACATTTGCATCTCATTTATTTGTCATGTCCCCCCGAAGTGTAACGGCCTTTAAACTGTTCTTAAAGTATGGAAATCCTGATGTGGAACAATGAGTATTTCAACTTTGGAGACTTTTAAAGTTTTACAGTTGACACTGATTTATTAAAAATTGAATGCAAGACTTTAAACTTGTTATGAAGTGTTTTTTCACAATGGTATCGCTAATTTTAGTTAAAGGATTTAAAGGCTAGTTGTGGTGACTGCGTCTATGTAACACATGTATTACTTCTACAATGTTCATGTACATGAGTCCACCACACAGGCTTGTAACTATAACCATCAAAGCACAATAAATTTAAGATCTGCTTCACAGGAACATTATCGTCTTCCTGTCATTATAAAACCACAGTCAATGCCCGGCTGTGTCACCCTTTGACTCATCGCTGAGTGTAAAGTAACAACCCCCTCAGTATCAGCTGATTCAAAACACCTTCCCATCTCGTTCTATTCTTCTGGTGCATAACTTTATCACAGGAGATTTATGAGCCTGTGGTTTCAGATCAACATGGGTGGAGGCACTTATGTCACACAGTACGTCCTGACCCAACAAGGCTTAAACATACTGCCAGTATAAACTCCATAGTGTGTGTGTGAGGATGGCACATCAGGCAAACCTCTGAACTGTGTATCTTGGTCTTCATGGGTGAGGGCCTGTGCTGTACTGTTTAAGCTTATAAAAAAAACAGTTTGAACTTTAGACTTCTTTTTGCAAAATGAGGTCATTTGGTGTGGTCTTAAATCATATGTAGCCAGTGAGGATTAAATCATATTTTAGGGATTAGGGAATGAATGTAGTCAACGGTCATCTTGAGGAAAGAAGAATGTAAAACAGTTGTTGAATATTGCTTTTGTGGGAGCATGATCTGAATGCTGCTCATCTAAACAAAACTCATTTCTACTGCAGGCTAAAGAAGTTAATGTTAAGTCTCGAGTAGTGCTCCACAGTGAGGTTTTTTTTTTTAACTTCCTGCTTCCTGACAAGAAAAAGTTAGTTTAAAGCACCTCCTGACGCTTTTATATTTACTTAGCTTGTTAAAAATCTCTTAAAAACCTTCAAATGTTTGCATCAAAGTCGCAAAAAAGGACTTGAAGAGATACACTGAGTGATAGCAGATGTTATGTTTTCCACGTCCATTTCTCTGCGCTGTCCTGTTCCCTGGAGTGTCTTTCCTCATGTCGTAGTTTGAATCATCCTCGCTTCACCTTAACACTACATTTGTGTTTACAGAAGGGTCGGCAATGGAAAAACTGTGGTGCAAGATTGCATGTGCGAACCCGTAGGCTTATATGTGTTTTGGAAAATGAGGATGCTTTGGTTGATCCTCACAGGTGTTGGGCGTTACAGTAATAAATTACTTTTAGCAGTAATAAAGTAAAATTAGTGTAACTAATAGGATTTCTGTAATATTATTACATTTATTATGTCAAGTAACGTGTTACCGCCCAAAATTAAGTCTTTATTTTTTTCATTCATCCACACTGCATCACTTCCGCCAGTGTGCCACCAGAAAAAAATAGGCTATCCCCCGAAGAATCCTGTTGCCGAAATTCAATGGCTGCAGAGTCAGGCTCAACGTTTTCTAAATGGGTATACTGCCATTACTTTCAAACTGATTAGATATACAATACTATACAACATCGCCCACCACTGGATTTGATATTGAACTACAATAAACTTGAGCTTCTGTGCTTTGATTACCCTGTTATGAAACAACATTGATACCAATACCAGTGAAAAGTAAAACAATAAGGGTTGAGATTAGACTAGGTTTGGGATAGGCCAAGGGTTGGGGCATGTAGTTGTGGTAATTAGGGAATGCATTAAGTCAATAAAATTCTTCACAAGTACAAACATACAAATCTGTGTGTTTGTGTTGCCTACAAGCTGCGTTCCAGTCTGTGTTGATGTTCTAAGGAAGTTGATCAGTGATCTCATTCAACCAATTTGACTCTCAGATAAGCCCTGTTTTCTGCCTCAACGTGTTTGTGACCATGTGTTTGTACGTGTCGCTGCCAGCATCCACATCAGTAAGTGGTTTCACATAATTTGTCTTTCCATACTTTAATCTGGAAGTGAATTAAGGAAAGGATTTGACTGGAACTAAATGATTCATCTCCTGCTAAACACCTCTCAAACTTGACTGAGAGGAAGGGCGAGGTTCAGGCACCTTCACAGCTCCACTGTAATCATTTCCCTCACAGATTTTGACTTGCTCTATAGAATAAAGCCGGGGTTTTCTAATGGGCGCCAGCTGTCATTAATGGAGTCGTTCATTAATGCCGAGGCTGGTTGTTTACTTCACCCGCAGACACAATGCAGCTGTTCTCACACATTCTAGATGAACAGCTATAGTAATGACAATATCAATCAAGGCATGTGAAGACGTTGTAAAACAAGTAACCATATGTGGCGTTCACATGTGGTTTCATTATTGCTTCATTGTGGATGCATTCCACCTTCGACGAAAGATCTGATGAATCACATTATTCCAGTGAAGCAACATCCGTGCCAGTACTATATGATGTAACACGGACAGTCATGCAGTCGGAGCTGGTGTTTTGACCTCCACGAAGATCGGCACTCTATGAGCCTTTGATGGTTGACTTCAGTGTTTACTTCAATATAGTAGCTGTCCGTGTGATTATCTTTAGAATTTAATTTTCAATGAAGAATGAATAATTGGGAATGTTTTCCTCATGCACTGTTAAAGACAAATGAAAGCAACTTTCCTCGCTGAATTTGAAAGAATTTGAACTAGTATTAGTTGTCACTTTCTATCTTTGCACAGCTCCACCCAAACTTCCTCAGCTTTGCCCAGATTTGATTCCGTTATCTGAAGACAAGCTGCCAACCAGAATCCATTAAAGAGATTTAATGCCGTTTTTACGCTACGAGCAACACAGCAACAGGCTACAAGGCATTTTCAATGGAAGCCGGTGATGTGAAGTTACAAACTGAAAGTTGTTGCTGCATGACGGGGCGGGATGCGCTACGAATAAAGATGAGCTGGTCTCAACTTTTTTCAGAGCTCCGACGACGTGGTTAAGCGACAATCGTATGTTTTTAATTCACCCTGTTCCGTCTAAAAAAAATGCCGCTGCCATCCAGTCAAGTTGCAGTTTAAATCCATGACTGGAAATGTAATCTCCAAAATCTAAATCAGTTCATCCTTGAAGTCCAAATGGACGTTTGAAAGATCTGAGAATCTGAAGAAATTCCCACAAGGCATTCCTGAGATATCATATCGCGTTTACAAGAATGGGAGGGCCGTGAGGTCAAAGTTGCCATGACTTTGATCTCCAAAATCTAATCAGTTCATCCTTGAAGTCCAAGAGGACATTTGGGCCAAATTTGAAGAGATTCCCTCCAGACATTCCTGAGATTCACGAGAATGGACAACCCGAAAACATATTGCCTCCGGCCACGGCTGTCGCTGGCGCAGAGGCATAAAAATGCCAGTTCTCAGTGTTATTTAACAACATGACCACTTCTACAAGCACTTGGGCAACAGTTCATCAGCAACTCCACGACAATATAGCTTTTGTCGCTTGTAGTGTGAACATAGATTAAGAGTTTTTGCATTTTCTAGGTCTATGGCTGTATTCCAAGTGTCAGAGGGTCAGTCATGTCGAGGGTCTGAAACGATTAAAGACCAGTCACATGCATTTGGAAATGGGGATAGACAATTAATTGAATATTAATAGCAATCACGATTTTGGCTTCCCACAATTAAATGAACATGATCGACTGCGATACGGACGTTTAAAATGCTCATAGAAAACTCTGCTAAATATCTGCAAATTGCTAAATATCTAAATCAAGTGCTTCCTGAGCTAAGCCACCAACTGGCTTCAATTTTGGGGAGCAGTCAATGCCACTGCGTGCACACCCTACAGCGGCAGCCTGTGAAAAATTTTCCTGGATATTGCAGCTGCAGTCCAGAGTAGAAGAGATAAATACTGTAGAGCAGATGGGCAAAACAAAAAAAAGGCACTGAATTCAGGTGAAGAACCTTATTTTAAGTCTTATTTTGATGCAACGATTTGTAAATCAGCAGGAATGTAGCACAATGTGAAAGTGACAGCAGTGCTCTGTTGAATTAAATGTTAAAGTGCAATCAAAATATTTTGTCACTACAATCAATAATTAATCCTGATCTCAATATTGATCAACATAATCGTGATTAACATTTTGGCCATAATCGTGCAGCCCTATTTGGAGAGGTCTCTCTCTCCTTTCATACTTCCAGTTTGTGCTTGTATTTTAATCTGTGGTGGTGCTTTACATGTTTTATTGTTACTTTTATTGCGGTAATATTACATTTTGTTTTGTTCATTTTAATAAATCAGCTCAGTGATCAGTCTGACTGTAATTTCCACGAAAGGTTTTGTCAGCTGGGTGACAAAACCATGCTCATTTACAGAATACACAGTGAACCGCATAAACAACTAGCAGACCTGTATACCCGGTTTAGACAGCCCCTGGGTAATGTTTTCAAAAGTTATATCAGCTGTGAACTTTGGTTGTTTGCTCAGTGAAACGACATGGTCAAACAATTACAGGATACTTTGTGGTGGCTGCGCGCTCGTCTGTGTTTCCTTAATGTAGGAGACTTTGAGTCATTCAGGTCTCTCAGGGACAGGAAGGTGAGGGAATGATAAATCAGCTAATTTGACAGTCATTCTCGTGCTTAAACACGAGTGTAAGTGTGTTCGTGTGTCTGCATGTGTGCGGCAAGAGTGGGAAATAACAGAATGGATCTGTGAATGGATCAACAAATTTGCAGGCAAGTCATGTTTTGGGTCTGCACACACCAGCTCACCAGCAACCCCTATTCTTCACACACACATACACACACAAGGCCTCAGAGAAAAGCAGGGGATTCCAATCCGTCACAGAGATGACATCACAGCCTGCCAGTAATAAAAACAGCTAAACAAGGGAGTCCCCACTTCCCCTCCCTTCTACACATCCCACAGAATGGACAGAGAGAGTAGTGCTGGGGCGAGTGACTCTCATTAGTTCACAGAAAGAGAGAGAGAGAGAGAGAGAGAGAGAGAGAGAGAGAGAGAGAGAGAGAGAGAGAGAGAGAGAGAGAGAGAGAGAGAGAGAGAGAGAGAGAGAGTCCCTTATAAAGAGGGTTCACATGCACACAAGAGTGCACCGAACACACGCACAAACGCACTTAGCTGTGTCTCCATAGTGACCGGCTTTGCTGCCCCGGCTTGGGGAGGAAATGCCAAACTCGGTGCTTCAGAGGCGCTCCACCAGAAAAACACAAACACACACACACACAGCTCTATTCTAATCCTCTAACCGGCCACAACGGAAAAACCTCTCCTCATCTTATCACTCCGCTACCTCCCTCTGTTCATTCTCTCCTCCCCATATTTCCTTTTCTCTTTTTCTCTCACCCCTCCCTCTCTCCCTCTTGCTCTCTTTCTCTCTCTGCCTCTCTCGCTCCCCTGTCTGTGGTAAGTTCATTGAAGTAGACAACAGAGGTAAGTACTCTCTTTCGCTGTCTGTTCGCCACTGCTTTTGTTAGTGCTTTAAGTTTCAGTTTGGTGTGTTTTCACACAGTAGACAAAGGTCAGGTTTATCACTGCTGCGTGTCCTGCTGATGCAGCACCGCAGAAAAGCTTCAATGTCTTCATGAAATGTGTAGTGTACTCTAGTCGGGCCGCTTTCTACAATGTGTGTACTTTGCCAGCTGTCATGTGCACCTACATAGTGTCTGCCAGCTTACCTACCCTCGTAATTACCAGGGTAAGTAAGTCGGCAAACAACCATGTGTGCGCAAGTGTGTGTACTTTACAATACAGGTTTGTATCATATGTTCATCACTCTTTTCATCACAATAGGTTTGTGAATACAGACAGCCTGTTACACCCTTTTTTCTCCTTTTCTAAACTGTGAATATATAAGCGCATATAATCTACAATACCATCTGTGTGTACGTGTGTGTTTGTGTTTCAAATCCCATTAGTAAACAGTGGAAACTCAATGAGTGCTTAGGAAGGAATGAGAACCAAACAAAGCAGTATCAGACGCAGCGATCAAATATATTCAGGATTAAAATAATACATATAACAGGATGTGGAAATGATTAATTATGGATGGCTAACTGTGACTCATTGCTATAGCTTCAATCACAATAGGTCATCCTGTTTTGAGTGTATCCTCATGTTTTGTATAACTGGTTTTCCTTTTAATCATTTTCTAAAGGGGAAATCTTGTTGATCTTTCTGCATTACTTAAGGACTTTGGTGGAATACCCTTATGAAACGTGCCGCGGCTGAAATAACAACCCCCCTAGAACAGCTTGGCATGACTTCAGACATACCACTTCAGAAATCCATCTGTAGCCCTTGGTTACAAAACAACACAATTAAAAGACAAACCCTCGGGCGGAATCTCGCTCACACATACAAAGACACACACATGCTGTGACATCAATCAACATCTGGATGCAAGATTGGCTAATACACCATTCCTCTTTTGCAATGTGTCCCCATCTTCCCCTTTCTACCCCTCTCGCTTCTCCTTCCTGTCTGTCTGTCTGTCTTTCCGCCCCCGCTCTCAGAGATGAAAGGGACGAACCCCTGGCAAAAGCCTGTGACCATCATCATCACTGTGATTGGTGTCATAGCGATTGTTGCCTTGGTGACGGTAGCAGTTTTGCAGAACAAGCCCGTCCATCAAAAGTACAAGGTATGGTAGAGGAGACTACTAAAGTGTTGTCTGTGTGGGAGCCCACTGCATTACAGTGGGATCTCTGTCCAAAGTCCACAAGCCAAATATGGTCTCTGGACAATATGACCTCAACCTGTGCTACTGGTTCTAGAAATCCACTACCAAATAAGGCCAGTGCATGTTGATAATATTAAATCACCATTCCCTTTTGTACAAATGCAGGCCCAGTAAGAGTCTCACAGCTATTATTAATTACAATGTTTTACTATAGTTTCAGCACTAAACTGATATTTTTCTATTTGCATGGATAAACATATTGCTGATATAGTTCTGTGGGCAATACAATCATTCGGTTTAAAGCAGCAGTGGGTAGAAAGGGAGCAAATATGATTAAAAAAAAAGTAATTTTTTATAAAACATTTATTATTTTCTATATCCTGACCGTAGTGCAGGAGACAGGTAATCTGAAAAAAATCATGTGCCTCTGTTTCCTCCGGTGCCCCTTATGGCATCTGCAAGATTTCACAGACCGGAGGAAAACAACCAATCAGAGCCTAGCTGGAGCCTTGCCGTCTCTGAGCAGCTGTCAATCACTCGCAAACGGTCAAACTAGTCAGCCATGATCAAATATTAATCAATATTCTGTTACTGTAATGCCTATTTCTCACCTCAAATGTTTTCAGAAACATCTTGTAGTGTACTGTTTAGCTGTAAAATGAGAAAGTTTGTGACACAGCAGCCATGTCGAAATCAGTTGAGGAAATACCAAGCACCGCCCACCAGCCAGAGCACAGCCAATAGGAACGCTCTCTCTCTGAACTGACCTGTGATTGGCCAAAGTTTCCCATCAAGGGATCGATTTTCTAAAGCCTGTAAAGAGAGCCATGAGGAGGTGCAGAAGTCTAGTTTTCTCACAGAACACTTGAATTATAATATGCTGAAAGGTTATTATGGATTTTTTGCCCAATGACGCCAAAGACTTTCTGCCTACTGAAGCTTTAAACTGTGTGTCTGGATGGAAGTCGTACAGAGTTAACTGAACTTGAATTCCTCCTCCTGTCTCCGCTCAAGTATGGGATTGTGATGGACGCTGGCTCCTCCCACACATCTCTGTATATCTATCAGTGGCCAGCTGAGAAGGATAACAACACTGGAAGAGTTGAGCAGACGCATTCCTGCACAGTCAAAGGTATGTGCTGAACAGTGCCGTCACATACACACACTTGTCCCCTCACATTCAAGAGTGCGACCACTAATGCATCTTAATGCAAATATTTAAGAAGTGTAATCATAAGCTTATATGAACATCTTTATATACTTCACTTAGAGCACTAATTATGCAGCACTAGAACAAAAAACTTTAACTTTGAAAATAGTGTAAAAGTCTTTGATACTAATTTCTAACACTTTATAAATGGGTAAATAAGTTGTAAATAATGGATTTGGTTAATCAGCTAATCGTTTTAGCTTACCTTCTGTGAAAGGCATCTGCAGTCAAAAACTATTTATTAAAAACTCATTAACATTTACAACTCCACACTTGATGGATTATCATATTGCAAGAACCTTTTTATTAATGATTCACTTACATTTATGGCTGCATATCTGAATGCTTATTATAAAGTGAAAGAGAAACCCAATGACGCTCTACTAATGACTTACTCATTTTGTGATAAGCCTAATAAAAATTGGGTTCAACTTTCTAATACGTCATCGAGTCTGTAGTTGTAAATGTTAATGAGTTCTTAATAAATCGATTTTGGTCCAGATGCATTGGATGGTCTTTCATGATGAACTAAAGAGCTAGCTAAAGAGACAAAGCAAATGATGCTGGAGTTGGATATAGGCTACTGTACATCAACCAAATAGATTTTCACAACAAAAGATATCCTAAATATGAAGCTAGAGCCAGCTAGCGATTAGCCTATTATAGCTTAGCATTGACTGCCAATATCACAGTGACGACAAGAGTTCAGTAAGCTACGCTAATTACCAACTGACTATAGAGTAAAACCGTATCGTCTCATCCAACTCTCTGCAAAAGAGTGAACAAGTGAATGTCCCAAAATACCAAACTATTCCTTTAACAAATTATTTATTAACCCCGAGACCCACGGGATCGAAGGAGGCTAAATAACGCTCCAAAGTTGGGCTAAATTTTGGCAAGGGAAAAACTGGCATGGCCATTTTCAAAAGGGATCCCTTGACCTCTGACCGTAAAGATATGTTAATCAAAATGGGTTCTATGGGTACCCACGAGTCTCCCCTTTACAGACATGCCCACTTTATGATAATCACACGCAGTTTTTTGAATGCAGTATAAATGTGTTATTTTCGCCTATTATAAAATGGTGTATTTGAATATTTCTGCATACTGGGGTCGCTAAACAGTTTTGGAATTACATAAATTGGATATCACTGTAAAGCTGAGACTCTTGTGGATCCAATGAGCCCAATTGTATTCATGTGTGATGGTGTTAGTCCCCATAGTAGCCATTTCATTGTAGTGAGACCATTTTTTTAAATTTGACCTCACTGTATAAAATGACCTGTGGTGACCTCTAGGATAATCACAGCCTCATGAAACTTTACAGCCACAAACTAGAAACCTAGGGCATTCAGAGGATGGATGGCTTTCCTAGCTAGATTGACAATAAAGGTTTTTTTCTGAGCAGTTTCCAGAACGGAAGTGTTCGAAGTGTACCATCCAATGCCGAAAAATGCCGACAAATGCAGAAAGCATGGCATTTTCTATGGTGTTCTTCGAGGTCTTGTTGTCTTAATGTGGTATTTTGGAGGGAATATTGATCATTTATATCAATTTTGAAGTGGTTAAATTTAGGACCAAATCTGTGTAACAAAACACAAGAATTGCTGTAGCATTTTATGAGACATAAATAAGCATGGGAGTGGCCATCATATACTTTAATTAATGTTTATTTCTGATTCATGACTAGAACAACTTGACACACAGTGCTGAGCTGCATCTCAAATCCTATTCCCAGCTTTCAGATGAAAGATACCACTTCCATGTGCCATCTACCGTTGACCTGCTATCACCCCCCTAAAAAGGACAAAAATGGGTCTATTGTGGGTCTCAGAGGGTTAATCATTAATATTAAAGCCATTAGTTATAACATAACAATTCATAGATAGTGTTACCTACAGTGCCTGTGTTGTATGCATGTATAGATGAATATGTAAAGTCAAGGTACATTATGTCCTGGAACTAACATGAAAATCCAAAGTGCCTCCGCCTCAAGGCAACCTTATTATGCAACAAAATCTTGCTGAATTATTAAAGCACCTTTGAACACACACACCATATAATAGAAAGGCGTGTCAAACGGACTCCCACTGTTAGCTTCCCCTCTTTAACTGCTGCTTTCTATCGAAGCGCTGTCAGTGTGTGCTAGCCTCCCTTCCTCTTCATGTAATTTACACTGGTTATCAAACTAGAGCGCTTTCAAAGGCACCAGGCGGCAGATTCCCAGACAATAGGATCAACACGCTTCTCTGAGAAAGGTTTTTCTTAAAACTACAGCACCCAGCTGTTTTACTGAGCCTTTTTTCAATAAAATTATATATTTTTTTAGCTGTTTTTAAAAGGTTTAAGACAGGGTACGGAAGTCAGAAAGCACTGTGAGATGAACTAAAGCATTGCTGGTTTCGGTCTTTGTGAACAGTCAGACAAACGTAGAGTAACACCTGGCCTATCCTTTAACCCAGCTGTATTACCTGAGAGGTTAACACAAGTAGGGAGGATGCGTACATTCATGCTGGATATTTGATGAGGGATACACCTGGCTGTAAATTTGCCAACTGGGGAACTCAAATAGAGCAATTTAATTAAATACTTCATTGAGGGAGGGTACATCAAGCATGCTTTCAGGAAGCCGACACCTTGATAACATCATCTTTTTTCTCCATAGTTGCTAAATTTAGGCTAATTGATTTCACCCTCCTCTTGAAATGTTGCTCAATCTGCAGGTCCAGGCATCTCCAGCTATGCGTCTGATCCACAGAAGGCAGGGGATTCTCTGAGAGAATGCATGCAGCAGGCCAAGCAGCGGGTGCCCGATAAAAGACATCACGAGACCCCTCTTTATCTGGGAGCTACTGCTGGAATGAGACTGCTGAAGTACGGCACACGTGTGCACACACATCCCCATAATCAGACATAAAACATTTCAATTTCCCCCGGGGATATATAAAACATTTCTGATTCTGAAAACATGCATCTACAGAAAGAAACACCGCATGCCATTTCATGCTGACACATAGTTGTATCCCAAGGCTTAACTCTGTAATTGTGTTGGCGCTTGCAGTCGAAGCTCTTCTATCTGTAGTCCTTTCCACACAAATGTTTTGTGATTTATCTCCAGATGAACTTTACTGCCAGAGGAGCCAATATTTTACTGTCAAATACATTATATATGATACAGTCTATTATTTATGGGCTGCCATATTGATTTGAATCAATGTAATGAATGTGTTGTGTGTGTGTGTGTGTGTGTGTGTGTGCAGTATGGTGGACAACGTGGCATCGGATAAGGTCTTTCAGGCCGTGGAGAAAACCCTGCAAAGTTCCCCCTTTTCCTTTCAGGGAGCGAGACTACTCACCGGCCGGGAGGAGGGCGCCTTTGGCTGGGTCACGGTCAACTACTTGGATGACCGCCTCAGACAGGTCTGTATCATAGACTGTATATAAGAAGTGGATGTAGTCACTGTGACGTCACCCATTGGTTTGTGGACTGCTGTTTTGAAGCCTTGAGTTTGGCATTTTGGTTGTCGCCATCCTGGTTTTTGGCCATCGCCAACTTTTTTGAAACCAGAAGTGGCACGAGAGGGTGAAGCGAAGTACAACCGAACGCTGAATAAGACATTTTTAGGCAACCGAAAAGGTTATAATGAACTCTCATGAACTGAAAACATACTATAAAAGGGTTAAAGTTGTAAGACGAAAACGCAGACAACTCCCCGACCGGACAACGCCGTGGTAGCGACCGGTCAATCACAAAGTAGCCACGCCCCTAAAGCATCCCCTGCTTTATGGTCTATTTGACTCTAAATGGGACCATAATTTACTAAATGAACATCATGCTGTATTGAAGAAGACTTGAAACTAGTGATTGAGACCATAAACTCATGTTTACAATGTTTACTGAGGTAATAAATCAAGTGAGAAGTAGGCTCATTTTCTCACAGACTTCTATACAATCAGACTTCTTTTTGCAACCAGAGGAGTCGCCCCCTGCTGGCTATTAGAAAGAATACAAGTTTAAGGGCTTCCGCATTGGCTTCACTTTTCAGAGCCACAGGTTGCGCACTGGTCTGTATGCGCATGTCTCCGCATACATGTCCATACAAGTTTGTCCACTATTAAACTTGCTTTGAGTGCATCAGTCAGTGTGCTCCTGCTGTGCACTGACTTCAATGTCTTTTTTGTCTCTGCTGCAGGGCTTGGCAACCACAGGTGCCCTCGACCTTGGCGGGGCCTCCACTCAGATTAGCTTTGTATCTGATAATTTCGACGGTTCAGAGTCACCCAGCAACGCCGTGACTTTCCGACTCTACGGAAATGACTATAACCTGTACACCAACAGCTTCCTGTGTTACGGGAAAGATCAAGCACAACGCCTGGCGCTGGCACACCAGGCAAAAGTAAATTTCAGTTTTTTCTCTACTGACGTTAAGGGTCTGTTCAAATCTAATCTAATCCAAGATCATTTGAGATTTAATAAACTTTAAGAGACATGATATTCTGAAATGTGCAATGATGCTGACTTTAAATGTAATTAGCTTCCTCTCTGTGTCTCTTACACCTCTCTCTCATAGGAAAGTCCAGCAACAGTATCGGATCCTTGTTTCAACCCTGGCTATAGTGTGGATAAGGAGTTCTCTGAACTCTATGAGAGCCCCTGCGTGTCACCCTTGAAACCCCAAGGACATCCTAAAAATTACACTCACAAAGGGACAGGAAACTTCTCACAATGCCAGGAAGTCATAAGAAGGATCTTCAACTTTACTAACTGCCCATACAGCCAATGCTCTTTCAATGGGGTCTTCCAGCCACGTTTGCAGGGGCCATTTGGGGTAATGTAACGCAGTTACGAATAAAATCTACATTTTCTCTCTTATATCTAGTGGTATCTACTACTTTTTGGCTTTATTCCATATATGTCTGAGATTCCTGCCACCACCCCAATATAATGTAGGTGAATGGCATTTTCTTTGTGAGCACGTAGCATGTTGAACTTCAACTTTCCACAAACAGCAGCTGTATTCGAAACCGCATACTATACTAGTACGTACTGCGAACAAAAGCAAATTCTCCAGTATTTCAAAAATACCCGGATGTCAAAAAAATCTCCAGTATACATCAGACCAGTCTACCTCGCCTACTGTATCCCACAATGCAAAGTGCTAGACTGCTACAGGCTTTGGTCACAACAACAGAAACCAACAGCACGTTTTTTACGTTTTTCGTAGCCATTTCATCACTTAATTCACGTCTGATAATCTTGAGGCGAAAAATCAATTGTGTAGATTTTGAATATTGGCAGTTTTACGATATTAGATGGCGAATAAAACCTGCCGTGGTCGCTACCTCGCCAGCTGGGGCAGTCACGCTCACAGGCCGCTATGAGCTGGCTGGAGCTCTCTAGAGATCGGTCTGTAGACGAGGCTTTTATTTCCTTGTTGGCAGATGGTTTGTTTAAATATCACAACACAAATGTCCATTATAAAATTAACGGTAACCTGTGATTATCTGCCTTTGTAGAGCTTTTCAGCTCCACAATTGCCCGCGGGCGTAGCTCGCTGGAGAGCCGGTCAGCGAGGGAAAGAGTTGCCTCTGACGGGGCGCAGAGATTCCTGCTGAGACAACATGACCCTTTTCGACATTACTCTAATATCTGTAGGGATATAATTCCACTGTTTTGTTGCTGTAACTGAAAAAGCAGTTTGAGTAAATTTTGTTGAGCAATGTTTTATATTTATCGTCTCTCCTCGTTGATGATACGGTTTGTCTTATTTCGCCATGAGCTGTTGGAATGAATTGAGGGTGGTGGAGCTAAACCATGCAGTATCTTATAAAGTAAACAAACATTGGTCATAAAAATAAAAAAATAAAAAAAATACATCGCTTTATCCGTTTCATAGTGCATACAGCTGAGGAAGGCAGTATGCAGTATGTACTGTATACTGCATTCATCAGTAGTATGTAGCAGTGGTTTCGAATACAGCCAGTGTCTCTGAGTTACTCTGAATAATCCAGACCTCACTGTATGGACAAATCTCTTGGGACTACTTTCTACCAAAGAAATATTTCCAATAAAAAACTGTTGGCAGAGAACTATCCAGAGTAACAGGTTTCTGGAAAGGGATGTTGCTGTTGAATTCTGCATACAGTATATCTCAGCCTCACAGCTACTTGCAAACCAAAAACAAATAACATCTGAGTCAGTGAGGCCAAAAGAAAAAAAAATTATAAACTGATTACTTCCTTTGCTCAAGATACCAGGAAAATTGAATTTCCTTTTGCCTCATCTCTTCCTCTCTCTCTATTTGCAGGCTTTCTCTGCTTACTTCTTTGTGATGAACTTCCTCAATCTCACTGATCCGTCCATCCGTCTGGAAGCGGTGAAGGAAAAGCTAAAAAGCTACTGCGATATCCCTTGGGATGAGGTCAGGGCATATTTATGCATCAGTTACACACACAAAACCATTGCCATATTTATCTGCTTTCCTGTCTCATCTACACTGTATTATACTAAATGATATCACTGTATTTGAACTGCTTTAACAGCTGAAGAAAATGTATCCAAACGCAAAAAGAAAGTATCTGGCCGAGTACTGTTTCTCTGGCACGTACATCGTCACCCTGCTGACAGAGGGATACAACTTTACCTCACAGAGCTACACCGACATAAAATTCATTGAAAAGGTCAGTAGATCACAAACCACTCCTTTCCTGTCTAACACATCTCAGAGCATTAACCCCCTGTGTGTGTTTGTGTGTGCACAAGTGTGCCCTTGTTCTTCTATCTTTGTGAGGACCTATTTGAGCTGTAGACCTTCCTAGCTGTTAAGTTAAGACTTGGTTTTTATGGATTTAAGGTTAGACTCAGGATCAGGTTTGGCTGTCCCAGACCATCAGCCTCGACATTACTCTTTGTCCAACCACTCAGCCCTTCATATTCCACTTTAAAACATTGATTTTAATAGCATTACTCGTGGTTAAAACGATTACACTGGACTGCTCAATCAAGGACTGGCTCAGTCTAAAAAAAAAACACAGCAACCTTTCTAGACAACGTCAACCAATAACAAGACACCTGATACGCATTTCTTTAGTTCAGTCAGAGACTGAATGTCACATTTCAAGGAATTGACCATTATAGTAAATGGTAATACAGTTACAATTGGCAGAAAAAAAGGCTCTGCTGTTTGAGAGAACTAATCCCCCCGTGCAAATGTTCCCGGCTTAAAAATTAACAGCAGATCTGTACGATTAATGGACGACCAGTTCTACCTGCAAAGCCACAACCACCCCCTGCCAATAGTATCTTGATAATAGTGGATCATAGGTGTGTATATGTTCTAACTGCAGGCCAAGCCCTTTCCCCTCTCTTAAAGCTAGCAATGACCTGGAGATGATAGATTTAATGATGGTATAAAGAAAAGTAAAGCTTTAACATTAACTATGTTTACAGGTATAATATGTTACATTTATCAGATGGTGTTTGTAAACACACCTCATTCAAAGTTGGCCCTCTCCTCCACGGCTCAATGAGCCAAGAGAGAGAGAGAACAGCGATGGTTGAGCGAGCTGTAGAGTGAATGAAGAGAGGGAGCGGCTTTAGTGAAAACAAAGCAGCGAATCAGAGAAATAAAAGGCAATTTTCTGATTCTTTTACGGCGGTTATGTTCTAAAGCACAAATATACACAGTTAAACTCCGCACAACCTTGTGGGGAGGTGCTAAGTTGCTGGATTTTGAATAAATACAGCCGAAGGGCTGGCTTCATCCCATCGTCTCTGCTTGGTGTGTGTGCTTCGGTCAAACTGACACACGGATGGCAGCACCCAGCAGAGGACAGTGAGAGAGGAACAGGGGAAACTCACAGCGATGCAACGGACCCGTTCTCATCCGTCAAATACAGCTGTTTTGTATCTGAGATACAGAGAACAGAGCTAAAGGAGGACTTGTGTCTCGGTATTAGACGTCAAGAGTGACAAAGCTGCGGTATTTGACGACCTGGCCCGGCTGCACACCCACACGTGGGGCCAAAGGGCTGTTGGCTGAAGTCCAGCAGCTTCCCAAGCAAAGCAAAATAATAATAAAAGAGAAAATACTGGCAGGGTCTTTGAAGAAACAGACACCACTGTTTACTTCTAGTGTCTGCAGAAACAGACACCACTGTTCACTTCCAGTGGGGCTAAAGTGATGATTGAGAGGGATTATTTTCAGGCTATACATTGCTTTTTTTGGAAATTCTTGCATATTATACCTTTAAATGTTTTGAGTAAATGGTTTAAATATCATTTGAAGATAAATTATGAATAGGCCTACTCATCCTTCAGCATTATCATAAGGCCAATATTACAAGGAAATAATGCCAGCAAGAAAATATTACCTTCGAAAACCCCACAAAAATGGTAACACCATCAGGGTAAAATATCACCTAAACCAATTCAGCCCATAACAGGAGTAGCAACTTTCACTGCTTGGTCAATAAAGCAAGAACTCACAATGTAAATTGCCAAAATACAACCAAAAACAGGAAATTAGCTCACCTGCTACATTAAATTATATATCACACCAATGCAAATACACGTCATTTAGCAGCATACAGCACATGAGCTAAATTCAAGCCAATTAGCAACAGCTGTACTACTTCCCCATCATGCACTAGTCGTCCACTGTGACCACTATTCAGCCCCAAAATAGCCTGAAACACAACAGAAAAAACAGCCCACTGAGCCAAAAACATCACTAGTAATAAATTAAAGTAGAAGCAGCACAGGAACAGGTGCTTACCTTGGGCCCAGGTAGGCTTAATGGCGAGAGGAATCCAGGTGAGTCTCACCTCATCCATCAGGTGTGGTAACAGCCAGACAGGTTGTTATGACGACCACAGAGTCTTGGAAGTCGACCAGAAACGTCTTAAAGTCGTCCAAAAACGATGAAACCGGACTATGGCGCGTCAGCTGCGGTAGAAAACGGAGTTGACATGACTGTTTGGAGGGAGATGTGAGAGGTGTGTGGTTGTAATGGCCGCGCTGCGCACCTGAGTGGATATAATTGGACGTAACTCGTCAGCTGGTTGCTGCGCAACTGAGAATGAGCCTCTGTGACGGTGAAGCTATGGAGGATCATAAGTGTCGGGTAAATAATTAGAAAGCATAAAAACAGAAATTATTAAAAATATTTTACAAATGGATTCATTCATCAATAAATAAATAAATTAAATTGCTAAGCATGTTATTGATTAAATTATCTAAATGGGCAATAAAAAATATTAAATTAATTAAATGACTAATAAAAAAATCCATGAAAAAGTCATGTCAAAAAATTACATGAAGAAAAAAAATAGTATAGTTTGTCAAAATATTTCATGAAAAAAAACTCATACCATTGTGTGCCGAAAAATTTCATGAAAAAAACTCATGCTATTGTATGTCGAAAAAGTTAGTGAAAAAAACTCATACTATTGTATATCAAAATATTTTATGAAAAAAAGTCATAATATAGTATGTCGCAAAATTTTGTGAAAAAAAGTCATTGTTGTATTTTTTTAATATTTCATGAAAAAAATTCATACTATTGTAAGTCAAAAAATATCATGAAAAGAAGGCAAAATATAGTATGTCAAAAAATGTAGTAAAAAAACTCATAGTATATTATGTCGAAAAATTTACTAGATTAAAAAGACATTTATAAAAACGTAAAACAATAAATTTATAATTAAAAAATGAATTAATAAATACCTAAATAAATAATGGAATTTCAAAATTAATTTGAAAATGCATTTTTAAAAATATAATATAATAATTTTTTTTTTTTTTTTTAATCATGCAATTATTCAAGCTCCTTTTTGTTTTGTATATGTTGTTTTGTAATATTACTAAATTTGTTTTCTACCTTGTCTTGATGTACTGTATAGGACTTTTTCACAACATATACTGTGATTTTTGGAAAAAATATATATTATCTGTGTGTTGATATAAAATAATACAAAATAAAAGTTAGGGTTAGGTTAGGCCTTTGACCCCTTAGAGTAAGGGTTGGGTTTAAGCATGCAGGTTAAACGTTTGAGGTTTAATTCTTTTACCGTCTGTCTTTTAAGAAAAAAATGTCTTGTATGAAAAGAACTGCTGCATAAAAACAAACATGTTAAGCCTGTGTCCCAAGCAGAACGCTATGTACTTATAACCACTTAAGCAAAAACATAAATATTTATATAAATAGAAGTGTGTACGCCACATGAAAAATACAGCATGAATACCTCCAAGCTGCACTGGCCTGCAGTACATCAATAAATGACAGTGATAGATTTCCCTCTTCCTGTGTTTATGTCCAGATAAAAGGCAGTGACGCAGGCTGGACGCTGGGCTACATGTTGAATCTGACCAATATGATTCCAGCTGAGGCTCCTGACAAACCCCCTCTACCCCACGCCGGCTACGTCTCCATAGTCACCATCATCGCACTGCTGCTCTTCATCCTCTTCATCCTCAGCCTGCGCCCTCTCTGGCCCCGCTGCTCCAAACAGCCACAGATCGTATAAACACACACACACTGATGTATGTACAAGTGACGGTGAGGAAGGGAATGTCAGTGAGGGCTTTTGGGGGTGGGCTATTCTACCAATTTGTGAATATCAACATTACACTTTACAGCTTTTATGGGGAGGTCAAAGGTCAACATCGGTGCTCATCAACAGTCCCGCAGCTCAAGGACATTTCAGAAGGACAAATACTATCTCTACTCTTTCTAAAGAGTGAGTTTCTCTGGTTGAGGAACAGTTTCTATGTTTGTGAGTGTGTATGTTTGAATTTTGAATGTGTGCTTGAGTGCGTGTGTACCCATATCAGTCTGCATGTATGTGTCTTGAATTATTATGTGAATATGATACTGTACTGTATAAATAAAATAACACAAGTTTATATAAAATATTTGAATCGCTTGTCATTTGTAAAAAATAAATAAATAAAAATATATATAATCAATTATATAAAATGTTTAATGTTGCATGATTTATTTACACTTAAGTGGATTTTATAAAAACTACCATTACAACGTTTTGCTCTTGATTAAAACCTATAAAATCAGCAAAATGACAATTAAAAAAAACAGGAGAAAAATGATGATGATAAGCTGTTAGGCTAGCAAGGGAATAAAATGGATAATAAAACACAACATGCTCCCTCACACTCAGTTGTAACAATGACACATTCTTGCATAGTTACATTTTTAAGAAACTCTCCCCTGAGCAGCAAATTCCCAGTAACAACAAACCTCAAGTAAACCTATCTTATGCATATAAAGTGAACGTGCTGCCCCCTAGTGGTGAGAGGACGCACACTGCAGCATGATTACCCCAATTAAATATATTCAGTTGCCAGTTTATTAGGTACATCTCTAGCTGAAACTAATGCAGCCTCATACAATAAATCCTCCCTTTATGACAGTTATCAGTTTTTGTTGAAATGGTTTTATAAAAGCGTTGATTCAACTTTATAATCATTATGGTGGCTGCAGTTTGTGATGCTGCTAAAACTGTATTATAGTGACAGGTTTTTTGTTTTTTTTGTCCACCCAATTCATATTAATGATCTTCTTCATGGAATGTTTTTGCACATAATGCACAGTAGGCCAACTGATGATATGTGTGATTATCCTGGCGCTGCTACACTACTTCTAAATTTCCTATGCAAATACCACTATAGATTATAAAGTGCTAAGAGCCGGTGTGAAATCCTCTAGAGCAGACTGCGCCGCTTTGGAATTAAGGCATCAAGACTTTGGCAGGAAGTGGAACCTTTTTGGGTTTCCCTCCGTTTGGGGGCCCGGCCCTTCCTCTGTGTCACAGATCGAGCTCTTATCTGCAAGGAATGGAGCAGGAACAGGGTAGAACAAGAAAACAATGCCATCCTGATAGGCTGTGGGTGGTTCCTGCTTTTACGCCACTCACGTCTGTCGGTGTTGGCAATGGGAGAAAGCTGGTTTTCAAGTGATCCAGCTTACATGTAGATATACACACAAGTGTGCAAAGACTCATGCATACACATTTAGAGGTCAAAGCTGGTATGTCCTGAGCAGGAGCACATGTTTATAGACCACGTTTTCCAGGCGATCTGTCATCTCAGTTTGCCGTTTGCATCAGATCCTGGTGCTGGGGTGTAAGGCGTTGACTTGCCGTCCTGCCGTAGCGTCGCAGCCTGTTCTGACACAGAAGTGATGACTGGCAGGTGATCCGTCACGTGATCCGAGGGGTCGCTGAGCTGATCCTGGTCGATGATGTTGGTGGTCTCGGAGTCCAGCTCCCGAACTTTCTCTTGGTAGAACCTCTGTCTGAGGCGTCTCACCTGGGGAAGCTCGCAACACGTCTCCAGCACCACCAGGACAAACACCAAGCCCAGCAGCAAGTAGACTGGGAGAGCAAACACACACACACACACAAGGGCAGCATGATGAAACAAAGGCCAGTGACTAAGATAAAATCAAGGTTTGGTGGTGTATAAATAAAGGGCGTAGTTAGTAGCTGACAGTCATTGCTTTGTTTAACCTCGTCAATCGGAAAAGCTAAAATGGTAAATGGTGGAAAACATGATGAGCCTGTAATGAACATAGTAAAACTGTATCCTGATGTTTATGATTTTTATCTTTTAATCTCAATTAAAGGAGCACATGGTCCTGTGCAGCAGTGGTTCCCAGTGTGGGAGTCTTGATTATCTCAAAATCTCATGACATTTTGATGATCCCCTGACTTTTCAGGTCAATCAGTCCATTACTTTGGTTTATGACCAAATTCCTGCAAAACTAATGACATTCCCATCAGCCTCAGCTGTAGCCTAATTTGTGTTTAGTGCAGTGGGCAACTCTGGGGTCTGAAAAGTGGAGCTAATGCATGCTTTCTAACAGCCAGCAGGGGGCGACTCCTCTGGTTGCAAAAAGAAGTCTGATTGTATAGAAGTCTATGAGAAAATGAGCCTACTTCTCACTTGATTTATTACCTCAGTAAACATTGCAAACATGAGTTTATGGTCGCTACCACGGCGTTGTCCGGTCTAGGAGTTGTCTGAGTTTTCGTCTTGGAACTTTAACCCTGTCACAGCGTGTTTTCAGCTCATATTTAATGTTAATTATAACTTTTTGGTTGCCTAAATATGTCTCATTCAGCATTCAGTTGTACTTAGCTCCACCCTCTCGTGTCACTTCTGGTTGCAAATAACCAAGATGGTGACGGCCACATGAGCGCCTTGAGCTAGCCAGTGGGGCACGCTCACATGCACTGACATGCACTAAAAAACAAGCATGTGAACAAAGCGAGGAGAAGATCAGATTACAGCACATACAGAGGGAGAGTGACTTCATTCTCTGCTCAGGTAGACATTACTCCTCTATATCTGTTTACTGCTATATTACTGCTCTGGATATCTTATAGAGCACCTTTAAGTTTTCTCTTTTTGGAGATAAAAGGCTTCCACCTGACAGCATTAGCAGTATATTCAGCCAGCTTCTTCTCACCTGTAATGGCCAGCCTGTAGAGTTGTGGGTGTGGGTTGGCCTCTTTATTCTGGGCCTCTCCGGGGACATAATCCCCGAGGCCAATGGTCGTCAGGGAGATGAAACAGAAATACAGAGACTCCAGAAAGTCCCAGTCCTCCTCCAGGCTGACTAAGATCCACGCAGGGATGATGAGCAGGAACAAGACCGTGAGGATGGCCAGGCAGGTGGCGTGTATGGCGGCCAGCTTCGATTTAGACATGGCCCATCGACGGTGGAAATAGGACACCGGACGTCGAGTCACGAGGAGCATAATCCTCTGCACCACGACGGTGAGGAAGAAGAGGGTAACGGGGATGCCGAAGAGGGAGTAGAAGATACAGAAGGCCTTCCCTTCATCTGAGAGAGGAACAGAGTGGCCGTAACCTGAAAAACACAACCAAACATGCAGCACAGCCTTAATTACAGGGTGTTATTAGAGATGGGATGCTTCTCCAGGAGCCACTTAGACCCGGTGAAACTCTACACTCATAACAATAATTAGATAAGGAAGAAAGAAGGACAGAAGCTCATGCAACAGAAAAACTGTTTTTCTGTAACTACCATAGCTATAACTACTGGTATTTGATTTATTAAAGTCCCCCCTTGTTGTTACTTCACTTGGCTGTTTGACCTTCACTGTGCAGAATGATGTATGAGCAGTTTGACACAAGAAGCCTGGTTTCACCTTTCATCTGCTGAAGGGGGGAAGTTTCTTTGTGCTCACCTTAGACCTGAGTTTAACGTGTGTTGTACATACCTATACATACAGTATACAAGCAGGTATTTTGTGACATCACAACTAGCCAATCGTGGTCTAAACTTACACAATAAGGGGCGTTTTAGTGAAGGACGAAACATCTTTTGTTTGGTTAAACTTTTGAAACGGAAAATATCCACAGGCTATCTCTACATGGAGAGGGAGTAACTCAGGCCTAGATGCAATTTGAAATAAGTTTATTAAACTTTTCCTGTCAGAAAAAAACATATAAGACAAATTATTATTCAAAGCAGAGTGCCTTATAACATGTCTGGGGACTTTTTTTTTTTAAAACAGAGTTTATTTCTGAATTTTCATTCATTAAACAATCATTTGGACTAATATATATCCCACCCTCCCCCCACCCATGACAATACCCAGAGGGCACTCAAAAAAAAAAACAGGTATACAAAAATAAATAAATAAAATAAATAAATAAAATAAATAAAATAAATAAAATAAATAAAATAAAATAAAATAAAATTAAAAAAAAGAAATAAGCATAAATGATGATAAATTGTTAGGGGTCTAGGACAGTACACCCTATCATCTAGGGCACTGACATGCATAAAACAAGCACAGGAATTAAGCCAAAGAGTTAAACACAAAGATAAATCAGGGGTCCTTCCAATGTTTCGTTTGAAATATTCCCGGTCAAATATATATACACATATACTGTATCCATATATATACATATATGTATACATACACACATATACCAAACTTTAATCATGCCTGGGGGACTTTTAACCATAAAGCCATTAGTTGGAACAAAGAAAAGCCTTTATAAAAGGTGACTTATGAGAAAGTGCTACCTAATGATAACAGGAATGACCAGTTTAACACCTGTGTGCCTCACCTGTGGTGGTCAGCACGGTGCTGGTGAAGAACAGGGAGGATATAAAGTCCCAGTTTCTCTCGGTGCTGTTGTTCCCCAGCACCGTCACTCCATAGTTACTGGCCTCCAGCGCGCGGACCAGCAGCTTCTCCAGGTGTGCGTCGGACACACAGGTGTGGTTGCTCAGGAAGTCATCTCGAGCCTCTTTCAGCTCGCGACGGAGCTCCTGCTCGTAGGGCTCCTCGATGGCGGAGAAGATCCCGGCGCCGATGAGCAGGTAGAGGATGTAACCGACGACCAGGAGCGCAAAATTCAGCGCGGACTGGTGTCGCTCCATGAACCGAGCACACCTGCCGTCCATCGACCCAAAGATCCGGACCATCCTGATACCTGATGCTGCTGGATTTATCAATGAATTACTCTTCAATTAACTACACAGAAAGACCTGATGTTGTGGTTATGTGTCCTCTATCCTCTCTACTCTGGATGGACTCCTCTTCCTCATTCCTCACCTCACTGAAAGAGGTGGTGACGTCACTCATTCAATGCACCAGGTGTGTGTGTGTGTGTATGTGTGTGTGTGTGTGTGTGTGTGTGTGTGTGTCTTCCTGCACTTCCACCCTCTCCAAACAGGTTTAACAGGTTTTGAGTGTTTTCAGTCATGACAAAGGATTTAAATGTTCCCTGAGGCACAATCAGGCAAGGTCAACTGTCTTTGGAGAGACAGATTTGTTACTGTAAAAAAGTTTTTTTTTAGTTTTACTTAGTAATTTAGCAAGTAACCTATTTGAAATTTCTTAAGACTTACTGCCAAATTACCCCAATATTTACAACAATATGTATAAAAAAATACTTTATTTTAAACATGATTTAATTAAAATAAATATTATTATTATTATTAATAATAATAATAATAATAATAAATAAATTATATGCTAAAATAGCATATAATTATTAGTTTAATTAAATAGTTAATAAATAGTTAAAATAGGGCCCTTAGGCTTGAGAAGCGGCTGCTCTTCATCGCAGGTGGAAAACCAGAACTAATAAAAGACACGTCTGATCAGGCACAAATCTCACCATTGTGTGAATTATTGTCGACACAAATGTAACCTGGTAGCTAATAATGATGTAATGATTCAGGGAGTTTTTTTAAAGACTTTTCAAATAAGTTATTTGTTAATTATTATCTATTTATCAGCAGACATGGAAATAAAGCATATCAATTAACTTTGCATTCTTTCCTGTAAATTTATTAAATAAATTACCAAAATTATTAAATACTGTTTATAATAGATATCAAATAATAATAATAATAATAATAAAAGTCCAGAGTCAAGTCCCAAGTTAAGACAGCCAAACATAGTAATTTTTGATAAATTTTGAACTAAATATTGGGATAATTTGGCAAATAGGTTACTTGCTAATTATCACCTAATTACCAAGAAATTGGTATTATATATTATATATATCGGTATTGGGACTTAAAAAGTTGGATCGGTGCATCCCTAAAATATAGTTTATATTTGTTTAGTTCTTCCAGGATGTTAAATCATTAATCTAGCGTTATTAGTTAAGAAATAATCAACTAAATTCTTATTTACTTCAGTAGTAGAAAGTTACTCCTGCACTTAAATTTGAGTTACTTGGACTTTACTTGAGTATTTATACTGTGTACTTCTACTCATTACATTACAGAGGGAAATATTGTACTTTTTACTACATTTATCTGACAGCTGAGACAACATTTAAGATTTTACAAACACTGACAGGGGTCATCTTGTGCTTTATAATGAGTACTTTTAGTTTAAATGCTTGAATATAATTTGTTTATAATACTTCTGTACTTTTACATAAGTTTGCATTACTTTTATAGTGTTATTACAACTTAAATAAATAGCTTTAGTAACCTCAACTAACCTGTGTCAGCTCAGTTTCTGCTCTTCCTGCTCATCATGTGTAATTATTACTTTCACCACTAGAGGGCGCTGGAGACCATGTTTACACAATATTCTGTGTATTGTAGCTAGAAAAGAAAAGAAACAATTGAAAAAAAAGTGTTTTATTGATAAGTTACCACCAGACATTTGCACAGTGCTTCTCTACTTACTCCATTATCAATTTATCCACAAATTTCTCCCATTCATATCTGGCAATAAATAATTATTTACAACCATTAGCAAAAAAGCAAATAAAAAGCAGCAAGAAGTTACAATCATTGGAGATGCTGTCTGAGTCTTGCAGTATTATACAGCGAATGAGACCAATACCGTTGCATAAAAAGCTGATAAATAGACGATGGTCACTAATTGATAGCCTTGGCTGGATAAAGCAGGCCTTTGTCCAGTCAAGGCTATCAATTAGTGACCTGGTGCTCTCTCTCTCTCTCTCTCTCTCTCTCTCTCTTTCTCTCAGTTGTGTTAAGATTTTCTGAAATGACTGTGGATCTCTGGGTTGTTGAAGAGTTTCCTGAATATCCCACCAAAATGATTCAGTTATCTGAGGAGGAAATAAAGACAAACAGGTCACAGTGATCAGTAGCAGTGGTGGTAAGTCAACAATTGTACTTGATTATTTCCATTTTATGCTACTTTATACTTCTACTCCACTACAATTCAGAGGGAAATATTGTACTTTTTACTCCACTACAATAAAGGTCTAGTGTGTTGGATGTGGTGGCATCTAGCGGTGAGGTTTCAGATTGCAGATAAAGTGCTTTTTATCCAGAGAAACGGCCGCTCCCTTGTTTACTTGTATTCGTTTACAGGCCAGTCTTACCTGGTCCAATGTGGCGCCCACGTTAACGTACGATCCAGGAATCAATCCAGCGTCTATGTTTATATTTCTATGGTATATAGTGCCTGTTTAGTGACCATAGTTGTCCACTATTTTTCACAATGCATTGTGGGATACTTTGAGTCCACTACATAGAGAATAATAATTCTCACTATACATCCGGACAGCACTACAAAACTCACTATATAGTCCAATAAACAGTGAGTAGTGAGTGATTTCAGACACAGTCACTGTTCCTTCTTTGGCCAGAGTCGATAACATTACTCGCTCCCGACGCCGCTGCTCTCTCTCTCTTGCTTCACCACTCACTTCACACATACACACACACACTCTAAACACTCTACTCTTACAATAACTGGTTCTAGAGAGGACCATTCGCGTTTTCACGCCGGCAACTGTAGCAATCCTACACGCTTGGCACCGCTTGGAGAAGTTGTATTCTGCAATCTCACTGCTAGATACCGCCAGATCCTACACACTGTTCCTTATAGTAATGGATCTGAGTACTTCCTCCACAGCTGATCAGCAGTCAGGACAGATGTTTTGACAGGATATCTTACCTCTGCACTCGTATCTGAGGTCTGAGAAGAGGACGTGTTCCTGAGAGAAGACAAACAGTCCCAGTCTGCCTCCCGCCAAGGTGTGGTCGTACACCGCCCCCGAGTCGGATAAAATCTCCCTGCCCTCGTACACCACCACCCTGCAACACAACAAAGCTAACGTCACCATACACAGCAATTATCACGTGTTTTAACATACCTGCAGATGCACACCATCTATAACTCTGGGCACGTGACAGAAACTCAATTCCAAAGTAAAGTTGTTTTAGTACATTATTATTCTTTCATATACTTTCCTCCCTGTTACATATTTTACTATTTATTCCTGAACAAAACTGAGGACATGACGTCAAACGGAGCTAAATTTAAAACAGAGCTACGTAGCAACGATGCAAAATATGAATGTGTGAATGTCCTTCACAATCAAAGAGCAGGAGCCTCTTTTCAGTCTCACATTCAATAAGCGCACAGTCCTCCTACAATCTCTCAGTACCCAGAATGCAACACAGGCATCACTTGCATCTTCTAATATAGCCTTTTGTAAGAGTATTTTTATCATTTGAACAACTTTTGTTTGGCACATCACAATTTTGTTCTCTTTCTCCTCAAATCCTCGCTAAAGCACTGACGTCGTTCTCTCCATCTGCACATAAACAGCACAAAGCACAGAGAACTCATTGTCTGTTTTTATTTTTAAAGTCCATTAGTGTGAAGTACAACTAAGTAGAAGTAGATGTGACAGGTTGAGGAGAACCGGGTACAACAAAGAAAGTGAATTACGCTGTTATCATAAAATAACTCTTGGAGATTGATGATATCATCAAGCGTAAGCACATTTGTGGGTGATTTTTTCTTTCTTCAAAAGGTGGCACCGAATGTGATTTTCACAAATTAAAGAAGTTATTCAGCAGATTGCTCCTCCACCAAAACCGACGTGAACTGAGCTGGCACTGACTGAGCCCCAAATGTGGGATTTAAAGGACCACGCCAGTGTAGAAGTTGAACATAGTCACTGTGATGTCACCCATTGCTTTGTGGACTGCAGTTTTTAAGCCTCGATTTCGGCATTTTGGCTGTTGCTATCTTTGTTTTTGGCATCGCCATCTTGGTTTTTTGCAACCAGAAGTGACAAGAGAGGGTGGAGCTAAGTACAATCGAACGCTAATAAGACATTTTTAGGTGACCAGATTGTTATAATTAACTTTCATGAACTGAAAACAAGCAGTGAAAGAGTTAAAGTTGTAAGATGAAAATGGACAACTCCGAGACCGGACAACACCGTGATAGCAACCTGTCAATCACAAGGTAGCCCCACCCTAAAGCATCCCCTGCTTTATGGTCTATTTGACTCTAAATGGGACCATAATTTACTAAATGAACATCATGTTGTATTGAAGAAGACTTGAAACTAACGATTGAGACCATAAACTCATGTTTACAATGTTTACTGAGGTAATAAATCAAGTGAGAAGTAGGCTCATTTTCTCATAAACTTCTATACAATCAGACTTCTTTTTGCAACCAGAGGAGTCGCCCCCTGCTGGCTGTTAGAAAGACTGCAAGTTGAAGGCACTTATGCATTGGCTTCACTTTTCAGACCCGGAGGTTGCCGCCTGAATTTGTTCCGTTTAATACAAATCACATTTACTTTACAGAGTTGCTAGTGGTTTTTAGGTATGCTTTAGTGTTTAGACACTTACAAGAAATTGCATTAAATTGGTGATCAGTGAGAATCATATCTGTTTTCTGTAGTAAATGGGCTAAAACACTGGTATGGTCCTTTAAAAGCCAAGCCAATCATATCAAAGGTCACTGCTAATGTGGCGGTATTTTCACTTGTTGTTCCTCTAAGGAAGTCCATAAATATTTAAAAGTTGGGTAATTTCCATGATCATAATCCGGCTGTGGTTTAAGACAGCTCAACGAGAAAACATAAATCCAGGTTCTAAAGAGGAAATGCAGCCAAGTGATGAAGGCTTTAACTCAACACATCTACAGGTTCGTATTTCAGTTGTCCCGTTCGTAGAAATAGATATGACTACTGTATATAACAGAGCAAAGTTTTCCAAAAACACAAGGGGGAAAGAGTAATTTCCTCACAAATGCTGAATATTCTGGGGATGTTCTCATCCAAGAATCTTGCTTGAATAAATCTAACCACTGTTGGATCATCCAGTGATAAAAAATGACACTTTATATGATGATGTCTTTGTACCTGATGAACCCAGTCTTGGGTCTGTGGATAAGGTGCATGCGGTAGGCTGTGAAGTCTTTCCAGCCAATTTTATTGGGGTCATGCCACAATGTTCTGACCTGAAACACACACACACACACACACACACACACACACACACACACACACACACATAGATATAAAGACGTCAGTGCGGAGAAAGTGCCCGTGTTCAAGGTTGTTTTAGTGAAGGTGTAAATCTAGTGTGATTTATGACAAGCAGAATATAAAGAGGCAAAGACATATAAAGTCACTGATTCATGCCTGGTGTCTGGTGTTTCCGGAGTGCCACAGGGCATTGCGTAGATACTCCCCTGGTCCCGTGGTGGAGTTGACCAGTTTGATCGAGACTCCCGCATTGCCAAAAGCTTTGGACGGCTTTTTCTCCCAGTAGGCCTGAGACACCTGCTCTCATGGAAAGAGAGAAAAAGGATAAAAGTGAGTGAAGGTTTAAGGGTAACTTTGGTATTTTTTAACCTGGACTCTATTTTCCCATATTTTTGTGTCTAACTAAAGGACATAAATTTCTGAAATTAGTCCCGTAGTGAGGGAGAACGCTGTAGACGGCAGGGGCTCACAGGCTGCAATATGGTGCTATTGGGGCAAGCTGGCACCGCCATTTACCTCCACTAAAAGCGCTTGTTTATGCCGTGACAGGCTCTGATTGTTATTATGGAAAGAGTCTCGCTCAAGGAGAAGTCTCGTTCTGAAATCTGGCAAGGTTGCCGGAAGACGACGGTGGAATAGTGGAACACATCCATGGTGGAAACGTGAGTGCCAGCCAGGCAGAGTTTGTTGTGTTGGAGTAAAGAAAGCGCAGCTTAGTGTTATCTAAAAGATTTTCAATGTCATGGATGAGTATTTAGATGATTTCTACAATATGGATGAGGTCTTTGAATTCAATGGCGGTCTCTATTTAATTGAGTCAGAGTATACGGATTTTCAGATTTCACAAAGAGATTTCTCCTTGAGCGGGACTTGGACACAATAACAAACAGTTTATCAAGCAAAAGGTAAGAAAAACATTTTATTTCTCTGTAAGGTCCTTTCCATTATGTTGTCAGACACTTATAATAATAATCTGAGCCTGTCAGTGGCAAAAACAAGCACTTTTAGTGAACGTAACGTTACATTGATGCTGCTCACTTTCCCCCGCAGCTTGTCGGTTCCAGCGTTCTCCCTCAATACTGGACCAATATTGGTTTGTGGACGCAAAAACATGGGAAAATAGAGTCCAGGTTGAAAAATACTGAAGTTACCTTTAAATTGAAGTTTGTACTGGACATGGCTGAGGACCATCACCGCACACAAAAAGGTGAGTTTGAAAAGTCAGGTCTTTTAATTTTATGCACTTTTTGTTAGTGAGAACTGTAATATAAATTGTCACGACATTAAAAATCAAAATTAAAAGTTTTAAAGGGCAATTTACGTTAAATTGCTACAACCAATAATGAAGCCTGTGGGAGTTATCATCAATGTTAAACTCTGCATTCAGACCTCACCTGTTTCCACATGACGACATAGAAGCGTCGACTGGACTGGTAGGCGAACACGATGCCGGCGTAGTCGTCATCTCGGTTGGTATTCACATAAAATGTCACACTGAAGTCCACCGCGCTGAACTTGTCATATCCTGTTTAAACAAAGGGATATTATTATTATTAATATATTATACTTTTTTTGGGTTCTGTTTGTTATAGTTAATCTCACCTAAAGCGATGCCAGGGTCTGAGTTGGCCGTCTGCAGCAGCTCGGTGCCTTGGCTGCGGATCACCCAGAGCGGGTCGGACTGCGTGGTGCCTTTAGGGTCCAACAAAACAACCTGAAACTTCCTGAAGTCTGTAGACCCGATATCCTGGTTCAGCGGACATGGATCCAGTGCATCTGGAATACTGTCATTGTCAAAGTCATCAAAGCATGCGTCTCCACTCCCGTCACCTGTAACAGGGATGAATGAGGAGAGAGAATGCAACAATGTGATTTCACGGAGTCATTTTTGCCAAGAAGGAAGACAAAAAAGGATAAATGTAGTGAGAAAGTCCTGTATGATGGTGGATAGATTAAAGAATATTTTGTTTATGATGAATCACACGACTGAGAGTCATAAACAGTTTATGTTGTCCAACATTAACATGACCTAGATCACTGCAAACATACTTGACTGATTTTTACTGCCTGACTGCAAAATCCATTAATCATAAATCGTACAAAATATCTTCCACATTTGACAGTAAAATCAATCAGCATATGCCACATTTCACATCTGTATCGTGATCTACTTAGTTTCAGTAGATAACGTTGGAGTTGTTCTAGCTGACACCTGTTTTTGTTTATTTTGTGAAGACTTAGTGCCACAGAAAATTTGGAGAAAACGTAGCAACACCAACCATCAGAGTCCAGCTGGTCCCTGTTGGGTACTAGTCTGCAGTTGTCCCGGTCGTCCGGGATACCGTCGTTGTCGTCGTCATGGTCACAGGCGTCTCCCTTCCCGTCGTTGTCGTGGTCGGCCTGGTTGCTATTGGCGATGTAGGGACAGTTGTCTAGAGAGTTTTGGAGGCCGTCCTCGTCGATGTCCTCGTTGTCGTCGCACATGTCCCCCACCAGGTCACTGTCAGAGTCGAACTGCAAACACACACAAGATATGTTTAAATGTGTTTAAATCACAAGTCTCCATGCTTAACCTCCACCAGCACACCAAAAATCCATCATCATCCATCCACCTAATTCATCGTCAATGCCACTAATAAATTGTTAGGACGTCTTTGTTGGATTCCAGCGGTAAAATATGCACCCCATACCAGATGTTCTGTGAGGCAACGCCACCACCATCAATATGCAAAATATCATTTTTCAGTAGATGTATGTGTGCTTTTAAAGAGACTGTTTGCATTTTGTGTTTTTCAGTAACCTGCAGTGGGTTGTGTAGAAGAGGACAGTTGTCACACTGGTCTCCAACACCATCCAGGTCTGTGTCCCTCTGGTCAGTGTTGTAGACTGAAGGACAGTTGTCACGGTCATTCAGAACCTCTAGAGAAGAGAGAGACACACACACACACACACACACACACAGGCACAGCAGATAAATTGCATTGCTTTTACACTTTTATTACGCATTAAAAAGAAAAGACACAGCCACCACCTCTATAAATCAGGACTATGTTTGGGTAACTGTAATTTCGATCCATATTTAAAGAGTAACTTAACACTAAATCCACTTTTTGAGTTAGTGTATTGATCCTGGTCCCAGTCTGCAGTGCTCATTATCACAGAATTTACTTCCCTTTTTACAGAAAAAAAAAAAATCAAGTAATTCTGCCCTCTAGACTAGTGTTTCCCAAACTCTTTTTCTGGGGATCCACTTTTTAAAAAATGACAAACGATCGCGACTCAATTCACAACAGGCGTTTTCCTGACCATTTTTACTGCCATTTCCACATCACCTCATATTATCTTGAATAGGTAAACCAGCCTTTTTGAAGGGATATACATTTGATAAATCACAACTTTGTTTTATGAATGTGTTATTGACAACATATACACATGTTAAATACTTTATAAATGAGACCAAATAAATGCATTTAGGCAGAGGTAACCGGCTCCTGTTGTTTCCCTCTCATCAGTAAAACAAACATAATGTACGCTAGCCTTTCATATTAGATTCAATGTTATAAGTAGACTACAATTATCAGAACAATACGAACATTCAGGCTCCCTCATGTGGCTCAAAGGTGTAATGCAAATATAAATGTTACATAAGAGACTATGGAAGAAATTCTGCAAATGTATATGGTGACATGGTGATATGATGGTTTATACTGCCGTTTAAAGCCTCGAGTTCTTGGTCTTTGTCTTGATCTTGGTTATTTGCAACCAGAAGTGACACGAGAGGGTGGAGCTTAGTACAACTGAACGCTGAATAAGACATTTTTAGGCCCAAATGTTATAATGAACTTTCATGAACTTAAAACATAAACACATGAAACATGGACAACTCTGAGACCGGACAACGCCGTGGTAAAGACCTGTCAATCACAAGATAGCCCCGCCCTAAAGCATCCCCTGCTTTATGGTCTATTTGACTCTAAATGGGACCATAGTTTACTAAATGAACATCATGCTGTATTGAAGAAGACTTGAAACTAGTGATTGAGACCATAAACTCATGATTACAATGTTTACTGAGGTAATAAATCAAGTGAGAAGTAGGCTCATTTTCTCATAGACTTCTATACAATCAGACTTGTTTTTGCAACCAGAGGAGTCGCCCCCTGCTGGCTATTAGAAAGAATGCAAGTTGAAGGCACTTCTGCATTGACTTCACTTCTTACTCCTGGAGGTAGCCCACTGGTTCAAATGCATTTTTTTAATTTGTGAAGTTTAATCTGTTTCATCTAGATGGATATTTAAAACATTTTCGCACTTGGGACCCCATGGAAATCTAAAAGTGAAAATATGAGTCGACCTGTCGTTGCATAATAATGGAGTTCTCTTATAAAACTGAAATAATTGGATATGTAACGGCATGTTCCAGGCCTGGTGTAGTGAGAAGCTCCTACCATCTCCATCAATGTCAATGCTGCAGTCGTCTCCCTCTCCATTGTCATCAGTGTCTGTCTGCAGCGGGTTGCTGTCAAATGGACAGTTGTCACAGCGGTCTCCGACCCCATCTCTGTCAGAGTCAAACTGCCGAGGGTTGTACACCAGCGGGCAGTTGTCCTATACGCCAAACACACACATTAGTTCATACATACACACACAGGGGATGTGAATATTCACCTGTTTTCAGTCATGCTCTCCTCAAAGTTACTCCACGTCTGAGCCAAAGTCTCACCCTCTCATCTATGATGTCATCGTTGTCGTCATCAGGATCGCAGGCGTCTCCATGTCCGTCCATGTCCAGGTCTTCCTGTCCAGAGTTTGGTAACGTGGGGCAATTATCCTGCAGCCAATCACAGCTCAGTTTAGTGAAATCCCATCCAATCAGAAAACAGCCAGCCAATCAAGACAACCTATGTTTCATCCTTTTACCCGTTGACAGTGATAGGTTGCATTCTGCTTGCAGGTTAATCTGTAGTTGGGCCAGCCATCCAGATCAGAGTCTTCACCACAGAGATAGCCGTCGCCAGCGAATCCGACTGCGCACACACACTTGAACAAAACCTCAGACGCCAGGCCCAGGTACACACACTCAGCATACTTGTGGCAGGTGTGTGTGTTGTCTTTGCAGGGATTGTACGGCTCACAAACCTACAGCAAAAGCAAACATTTGAGAAAAGTGATTCACGATTGAAGGAGGAAAGTAGTTCATGCTACAGACTGTTTATTCAGAGAGGAAAACACGTGCCTGCCTGGTGTTCAGGGCTTCCTGCAGTCCGAGGCCATATGGCTGGGTGCCTTTATAGCGAGGAGGACAGGGCAGGCAGTAGAAGCCGGGGTCTGTGTTTACACACTCTGTGACACACACACTCTCCACTTCACACTGCAGGGGTAGAGGGATTAACCACGTTCAGCATATCAAACACGAACAGTAAATACAAAGGTTTGACAGGTGATGTGTACAGGATCAGACTGCACAACATTTACGTCTTTCTAGAGGGTCGATATGTCCGATAGGTCACGGTGCCTCAGTTACAGGTAACAACTGTTTCACCGTTACTAAAAAACAACTTCACATGTTTGACATTGAGCAATCATCATTATGTCGATTGTGTAATGAGGAAGAGGAAGACCAGTTACATTTGTTTTTCTGTTGTCCAGATGTTGCAAGGTTGTGGAGCAATATCCAAAATTGGTTAAAGCCACTCAAGATTTATTTTACATTTACACCTTTAAACATTATTTTGGGGGTTCTGGATGAACATTTTCCTCAGATAATAAATACAATTATTCTGTTTGGTGAAATATTTATATTCACAGCTCAATTAAGTACTAATCTAAATGTGAGTTTCCTAAAAAAAAATACATTGCAAAGCCAATTTAATTTGGAAAAAAATAATTGCTACAAACCACCAAAATGTAGCACAACACAACATGAAATGGAAAAAACATTTGCTCTGGTGTAGAGCAGATATAAAATATTAAATACGCTCAAGATGAATATTACAGTTTCTAAATGTATTGGTACTGTCAACCTAATTATTTGAATTACTAAAGGGATCCTACTCATTTTTAAACTAAATGTTTATCTCCTGTTATTTATTTTAATTTTTTGTGTGAAGTTATATTATCATGTCATCATATTCTTGTGTTTTTTTATGTGTACTTTGTCTATATTAAATAAAAATAATTAAAAAAAAACTTGTACAGCCCGTCACAGCACATATCCTAGACGTTGTTGAATTAGGTCAAAGACGTTAAGAGTTTAAATTAGCTTGAGCACTGATGTGTGGTTATTACCTCATTCTCATCTTCACAGTGAGTGCCATTACCATTTAAACCCAATGGACAGCGTCCACACTCCCACGATCCGTCGCTATATGATGTGCACTCCACCCCAGGAAAACATGGATTTGAAAGCAAACATGTATCTGAAAACACATAGAAATGTGCATATAAAAACCATAAGAGTCTTTTACACAGTCACAACGCAAATAGTCCATGATCAAGGGTCAATGGCAAATAAATTATTCTTAAAGGGATAGTTCGGTGTTTTGAAGTGGGGTTGTATGAGGTACTTATCCATAATCAGTGTATTACCTACAGTAGATGACGGTCGGCACGCTCCCAGTTTAGAGAAGCAGACAGGAGTTACCGCATGGAAGCAAAGCAATGCACTGTTGTAGACGGGGGCAGCAGAAAAACATATTTTAGCCACCTAAAAGAAAGGCTCACCTAAAAAATGGATATCTGTTTAAGTGTACGCTATATTTAGAATATTTTCGACGCTTTATCTTGCCACCAGATAACCCTTTCTCACGGGGAACTGAAGCTGGAGTCTGGTTGCGTTGGCAAGAGCATAGGTAACAGCTTCAGATCCCCGTCGAAAACAAAACTGTATAGCTGTCTGACGGCAAATTAAAGTGGTGAAAATATTCGAAATATAGCGTACACTTAAACTGATATTGATTCTTTTAGGTAGGCCTTTCTTTTAAGTGTCTAAAATACGTTTTGCTGCCGGCCCCGTCCACAGCAGTAGGTTGCTTTGGTTCTGTGTGGTAGCTCCTGTCTGCCTCTCTAAACTGGGGACATGCCGACCATCAACTACTGTAAGTAATACACTGATTATGAATAAGTACCTCATACAACCTCACTTCAAAACACCCAAACTATCCCTTTAAGGCCATTAATATTTGAATAATTCTGTCTGTTCCGCCACAATAATTGAATAAAGGCAGAATAAACGCTGTGGGATATTATCTCTTAACTCTCTATTGTTTGAAAATATGCTTCATCTAATAAAAAAGGAATAAGGTTTACACATAGAGGAAAAGGTTTAAAGTTTACCTATAGGACATGGTTGTTTGTTACACGCTTCATAGTCCACAGTGTCTCCAGCACAAGGCTTCCCGCCGTGCTGAGGGGCGGGGTTCAAACACTCCCGCTGGCGACTCGTAAGACCTCCACCGCATGACTCTGAGCACAGGGACCACTCAGTCCAGCTCGTCCAGCCTCCAGGAACTACACACAAACACATCGTTTAACTGTAAGCCAGCTACAGTGCAGTCAGTCTGTGAGTTTGTATACTCACTGGGGCAGAGCGTATTGTTGCAAGGTTGCGTGTCCCTGTCGTTGCCAGTGCACCCTCTGCCCCCCTTCTGTGGCGGAGGGTTGTTGCAGAGACGAACCCGTGTGATGCTGCCGTCTCCACATGTGGTTGTGCACGCAGACCAAGGAGACCAAAGGCCCCAGTTCCCGTCAGGACGAGCTAGACATGAAACAAGCACATGAAGATAGTATAAACTTTTTTTCTTGCGCAGCAGTCTGGAAAAGTAGAATTCAACACAGACCACCACCACAGCTCCACGCTGTGTATACAACAACATGTTTCCAATTATGATTCCAATCTCTGAAATGCATTTATCTCAAGTTCCATACTTTTTTTTTCTCTCTTTGGCGGAATACTCAATTTGTTCCTTTGGACCAGCCAATCAATCACAAAAAAACAAATTAAGACAGATCAGACATGCAGAGTGATGTCCTACCCTTGCGGTCACACTTCATCAGCATGCAGCTGCGAGTCTGGACTGACGGGCCGGCGCAGGACGGCTTGATGCCGTTGCAGGATCGGCCCCTCTGCTGCCCTCCACGTCCACAGGTGACCGAACAGTGGGTCCACTCAGACCACGGGGACCAGCCGTTTTCATTATCTTTATGTACACACACACACATGCACTGTTGGTATCAAATTATGTGGATCTTAACACACATTTGCAACCCTAAATCATAGCTGCAGATGAACCAAACTCACTGAGGCAGACAGGACAGCACTCTCCATCGATAAAGGATGGATAGATGCAGGATACAGGAGGGCAAGACACCTGGTGACACACCACCTTTCCATCCTACCCAAGGCGAGGAAAATACATACACTCTGCATTATTAACAATTTTATTAGTCAAACCACGTTAGTTTGAGCCGGCTAAATGCCAGTCCTTGCAGAGGAGAGGTATGCCGTCATGACTCATAATAAGTTTGGCTACTCCCTTAATCCATCCTTGACAAAAGTAATGATATTTTATGAAAAGAAACAGACTCAGAAATAAACGTGACTAACAAAAGCAGCTCTGAAAAGAAATGAAACCACATTTGAGACAAGCGAAACTTACGGTAAGTATCTCCCCAACTGCTAAGTAGATTTTAAAGGACTTTTGGAAAATATGCTTATTCTTGCCAAGAGTTAGATCTATATTAAAGCCGTAGGATTCATTGACTTTCTTGTTCCAGGAAGTCATAACTTTGGCGTTCAAGTCCCAAGTCAAGTCAAGATTTTAGTCAATCTTTAGAGTCAAGTCTTAAGTCTTTCAGCAGTTGAGTCCAGGTCACAATGAGGACTGACTTTGACTTTAAAAGCTGCTCTGGGCTACAAACAAAATAAAAATTAGCAAAGTGATTGCAGTGTAAAAGTCTTACCATCTAACCTACAGTAGATTTACGAAGGTCATGTTTCAGTCTGTTCATTCAGTCCACATGGCACTCTGCTAATATTTTAGATTGGAACACTTGTTCAACACTGACCTTGCAAGCACAGGCAGTGCAGCTGTCAGTGTCCCAGTCCTCCCCGTGCTCGTACACTCGTCCATCCTGCATACACCAGACCTCCCCGTCTCTGTCGAGATCATTGACATCATCGCTGCCACCACGGCCAATGCTGCTGCCCCTGTGGTTGTTGCTACTGTTGCCGTTGCTTCTGTTGTTGCCCCTGTTGCCGTTGCTATTGCTGTTGCTATTGCTGTTGCTGCTGCTGCTGTTGCTGCTGCTGCTGCTGTTGCTGCTGCTGTTGCTGTTGCTGTTGCTGCTGTCGCTGCTGCTGTTGCTGTTGCTGTTGCTCCTGTCGCTGCCGCGGTTGCTCAGATCAGCCAAACATACCCGCATCCATTCATTTTCTTTTGACTGAAAATACAAATATATACATTTTTAAAACACTGAAACCTTGTGAGTCTGTGTGTGTGTGTGTGTCATCATGGTAAAAATGTGGTCCTGGAGACACCTACTGTAGCGGGAACTACCACAGAGGAGGTTTTTAGTACTTTGCAAGGTGATTATATGATTTTGTCAACGCGATAGTGTCGCAACCGTGGAAGAAGCAGTCACGAAAACGCAGTTGAGATCAAAATGAAGGTTGAGTTTGAAGTATGGATGCACCGATCCGACTTTTTCAGTTCCGATACGGATATCGATTCCTGGGTTTTGGGTATCGGCTGATACAGAGTACCAATACGATACCAGTGTTTAATTAACAAGCTGTATGCCTCATTGTGTGGAAGTGACTGGGATCATTCTTTCATGTGTAAGGCAACATCAGGCCTGACGAAAAAAAAAATCTGGATCATAATGAAGGCTGAGTTTGAAGATGGGTGAAGTCCGAGCAAGGGCGCCAGAAGTAGGGGGGTACGCCCCTGGCCTGATTTGTCGTCGTGGCTGACAACATGGTCTCTAGTTTATCTACTGTATCAATATTTGCACTGTATTAGAACAGAAACCTGTTGAATTGTGGTGGAACGGCAGCTGAGTAGCCAACATCTTGACACTGATGGTATTCTTCCTGCGTGTTTTTTCCTCCCAAAATCACCAGGACATTTACCACAAACCACAGCGCTTCCTGCCAGAAAAAAGGATGTTGCTGCTTGTTCCATTTGCTCTGGAAGAAAAGCTACTCTCTCTGTTGGTTTTGTCACACAAATATCCCATAAAACTCAACTCTGTCAAATGTTGTCAATGTCACAATGTAAAGCGCATTGCAGAGAATTCTTAGACTTCGACAGAAGTAAGAATTAGTTTACAAAGTTTTACTGATGTTGAAATGTTACATGTAACACCTTTAACTGTGCATTTTCATGTGTTTAAAATTATTTTTAAAGGAAAGAAAATATTTTCTTTTGCATCCAAAATCCATGCTTTCTCGCTCATGCCACATCAAAATTAAACGTAAGCACCAGAGAGGTAAACGCAACAAACAAAACGCCAACATGCAGATGGCACATGTATGTATTTGTGTGTCTTACTACTCTCTCCAGGTCTTCAAGCAGGCTGCTGGTCACAATACGCAGGCCTTGGATCTCAGTGAGCAAACCCAGCAGGTCCTCGCATGGGTGACGACAGACTTCTGACGACACATTGTCCACCTTTGCACCGCCCACACCTGTATAAGGAGGCACAGGTGTGTGTGGTCTGTGCTAGATTTTATACTAAAGTCAATGAAAAAACTGTATTTGTGCACATATTTGAATGCTATGTGTGTGTGTGTGTGAGCAAATGCACATGTGTGGTACCTGCGCACACAGCTGCTGCATAGAGGAATACCAAAAGGCAGGAGGAACCTCTCAGTGGACTCATTCCTGTTCACACATAAATCACATATGCAGTCACCATGAAATACAGCACCTATACTGCTACACCACTGCCAAGGAGAAATAAGAAGAAGAAGAAGAAGAAGAAGAGGAAGATAAAGAGGAAATTAACCTTGCATACCTGCGTACTCCTTGCTGTTCAGCCTTTGTCCACGATTAGAAATAAACGGCTGGTAGGCTCGTCCTCTACTGCAGCTCCACAGGGGCTGTGATGGAATGTCTGTCTCCTTTTCCTCTTCCTTATGTCCTTGTCTCCTTGTTTCCTTCTTCAGTGGACCGAGGCTTATCAGCACAGCTTTCTCCGTGAGAGGGAAGAGGTTGTTGAGAGTGAGGAACATGCAGACAGCTCGGTTAGTTCTGTAGAAAGTTCTAATGTGGTTATGTATTTGTTTGACAGTGCCTATGTGTGTGCGTGTGTGTGTGTGTGTGTGTGTGTGTGTGTGAGGCAAGAGCGGGAGCCATATATTACCCGTCTGTCTGGCGATGAACTGGGCTGCATATCTCCCAGCGAGAACCCCAGCTGGATGGAAGGAACTCGGGTGTGTGTGTGTGTGTTGACGTCTCGATGCAGGTTTCCCAGACACATCATTTACACTCTTCACTCTCCAAACTGAGACACACACAAAAACACACACTCACACATTGATACACACACACACACACACACACACACACACACTTATTGGCTGCCCGAGTTTTTCCAATATTTTAGTAGCGAGAAAACTGGCATCACTATAAATCCCTGGTGGAAATGAAAGGCTTGATGTGTGTGTGTGTGTGTGTGTGTGTGTGTGTGTGTGTGTGTGTGTGTGTGTGTGTGTCTGTTTGTTCTTTGGACTGATTTTCCTTGATGTCTGCAGATGATTGGAGGTAAAGATGAGCAAGCTGATGGAATTCAAAAACATCTTCTCCCACTGGGACCATCATCTCTCTTTCCTTTCTCTCTCTCTCTCTCTCTCTCTCTCTTTTCCCTCCATCACTTTTCCTCTCTCTGTTCGGTCGTCTCCCTGCTGAGTCAAAAGAGGCATCATCATCCTGAATCATATTTTCCATCTGTAGACTCCACTTGTGGAATAATGAATCGCACAGATGTGTGTGCACACATGCACGCGCCTGTGCCCATGCTAAAAAAAAACGCACAGCTTCTCTAAATCCAGATACCTAGAAGCATCACAATGAAGAACAAACGGGAACAGACACCCATGTTTCCTCCTGGAAGTGATTCAAGGGTAAAAAAAAAAAAAAAAAGCAGGTGCTGTCAGTGCTCTGAGAAGCAAAGGTAATAAGATCTGAAGGATATAAAAAAGGTAAAGACTTGGGCGAGATTGCTTGGAAGTCCAGCGTGACATTCTTGGGCTGATATGCCGCGTGGAAGGCACACTCTGTTCTGGGATCTCTCTCAAAGTCTGCAACTCTGTCAGTCTTCCCCCTGTGTTTACGGAGAGAAAGTCTCAGAAAGGTGAAGCTGACTGAAGGTTGCAGGGCTATCACGGCCTGCAGACGGACCTGGCTGAGAACACTTTATGCAATCAGGCCCCATTTCTCTGAAAGTAACCAGACCAGAGATCTCAAAGGGCTTTTGCATTACGCTCTAAGCCCTCCGCTGTGAGCAGCAGCCTCGCTCACCGCTAGGCAGGCCACACGGTATCCTGCGATTGCTGCACCGCTCTTAAGCATGCAGTGGTCAGAGAATTACATGAGCTTAAAGTAAAGGGATTTACATGGAAGGGTGCACAGTAATGGAGAGGGACAAAGGTGTTGCCGTGGATACCATGAGTACATTTCAGTGAATTGATGCTTCTGTAGCATGCAGCCAAAAACAATTGCTGTTAATTTACAGCAGGATTTCAACAGTATTAACCTGTTATTGCTAAAAACAGTGCTTTACTGTTAATACAAAATAATTAATTTACGCTCATAGGCCGTTTTTTAACTGAACTATAATGCATTCTTAAAAAAACAGCACTTTACTGCTGATCAACTGTCTAAAGTATCATCAGTAACAGTTTCATGCAGTATTTGTTTTAATTCTGGGACCTGATCTGCACATGTGAGGCTTGTACATTGTACATGATTGTAAAATCAGTGAATTAGCTCTGTTCTTCACTCACATGTTGTTCTGGTTTGCATTCTGTGCTTGTAGCCAGCTAGAGACACACATTTTGGGAAAAGTGTCAACAAGTCTATTATAGCCTTTTTCCTAACAAGTGCCTTTAATTGTATTTAGTGTGACTATTCCTATGTCTGTAACCTGATAGATCTATTCATCTAGGCAACAAATAATGTTGCAAAAAATACAACCTAAATAGTGCATTAAAGCAAATCAGTAAGATGATGTAAAAGAAAGGTGAAAAACAGCTATATAATGTATCTTTAAACAGTAAATTAACTGTAAAATACTGTGAAATTAATTAAAAAAACAGTTCAAACAGTATTTTTCATTAACAGTACAAAGCTGTAAATTTCAGCGACAGTATAATAATGTTAATTTTACAGTAACATAAAGGCAACCCTGCTGCCAGTTCTTTACTGTTATTTTACTGGGAAACTCTTAACAGTGTATGCATTTGCTTCATTAGTTGCATGATGAAGCAAAGACTATTTTCTTTTTACATGAATGCTGATTCACTAAATGCACCAGACAGACAGACAGACCCTTATTATTTGTCCCAATCAGAGCCACTGTGGGTCAGTAGAACAGGAGAAGGGGACATTAATCCAGTTATCAGTTCATCCTATTATTCTGCAGATTAGCTTGCAGCACACACACAAAGCGCCTCTGGGATTTGTAGTCCAGAATGATGCCTTCAGGCTTCCTCCTCATCCACGGCGGCCACACATGAAAGCCTTCACATATCAAAGCCTTCTCTTATTAGACTCGGTGAAGCTGAAATCAAAGCCTGACCAGAGTTAATGCACCCTTTCTAGCAACCTGTGGGCCAGACATTTAGTTCGACCCCTCTCTCTTGCATGCGGTCAGATGGATACAGTGCTCAAAGTGGGCCTGTACTCACTGGTACAGTACGCAGTACCGGTACTTCTTCTTCTTCTACTCCATGGCGTACCGGGACTTTTTGTTGCGTATACCGGCACTTCTCACAAACTACTCTTCTCTCCCCTCTCTCTATCAGGCTCTCTGGGAGATTCATCTCTTTTTTTTTAGTTGTGAACATTATTTAAAGGTTTTCTGAATTTGCTCTTTTGATTGATAGAACATGATTTTACAGGTCAAACATTTCCAGAATTAAATGCTCAGACGAAGGCTGTGATAAATAATAAAATAACTATTCAACTGTAGTAGGTTTTGTCTTTTCTTTTTTGGAGTTATCTATAGTAATAATAATAATAGTCAAAAATGATGTCAAGGTTAAAAACCTTCAATCTTTCTTTTCCTTTCACCTTTTATTCACTGAGTTCAGATTATGTGTCTGTATAATATGAGCATCCTGACTGGGACACTGCTCCTGAGACCTGAATGAATATCTCACACATCTCAGCTCTGCATGCATACCTGCCTGCCTGGCTGGCTGCTGTTGATTTCTAGACATCCTATAATATATTATAGAGAGATAGGAGTTTCTTAAAGTCCTAATAGTTCTCATAGTGGTTAGAGTCCAAGATGGTTGCAGATAGTGCATGTTTAAAGGATAGATACGACATGTTTAAAGGTAGATAGTGCATGTTAAAAGGTAGATAGTGCATGTTTATATGTAGATAGTGCACGTTTATATGTAGATAGTGCATGTTTATATGTAGATAGTGCATGTTAAAGGGTAGATAGTGCATGTTTATATGTAGATAGTGCATGTTTATATGTAGATAGTGCATGTTAAAAGGTAGATAGTGCATGTTTATATGTAGATAGTGCATGTTAAAGGGTAGATAGTGCATGTTTATATGTAGATAGTGCATGTTTATATGTAGATAGTGCATGTTAAAAGGTAGATAGTGCATGTTTATATGTAGATAGTGCATGTTAAAGGGTAGATAGTGCATGTTTATATGTAGATAGTGCATGTTTATATGTAGATAGTGCATGTTAAAAGGTAGATAGTGCATGTTTATATGTAGATAGTGCATGTTAAAGGGTAGATAGTGCATGTTTATATGTAGATAGTGCATGTTTATATGTAGATAGTGCATGTTAAAAGGTAGATAGTGCATGTTTATATGTAGATAGTGCATGTTAAAGGGTAGATAGTGCATGTTTATATGTAGATAGTGCATGTTTATATGTAGATAGTGCATGTTAAAAGGTAGATAGTGCATGTTTATATGTAGATAGTGCATGTTAAAGGGTAGATAGTGCATGTTTATATGTAGATAGTGCATGTTTATATGTAGATAGTGCATGTTAAAAGGTAGATAGTGCATGTTTATATGTAGATAGTGCATGTTAAAGGGTAGATAGTGCATGTTTATATGTAGATAGTGCATGTTTATATGTAGATAGTGCATGTTAAAAGGTAGATAGTGCATGTTTATATGTAGATAGTGCATGTTAAAGGGTAGATAGTGCATGTTTATATGTAGATAGTGCATGTTTATATGTAGATAGTGCATGTTAAAAGGTAGATAGTGCATGTTTATATGTAGATAGTGCATGTTAAAGGGTAGATAGTGCATGTTTATATGTAGATAGTGCATGTTTATATGTAGATAGTGCATG